>PNEQ01090712.1:0-51368 GCA_003012365.1 Medauroidea extradentata
GAGAGCATTCAGACAAGAGGGGCTTTTATTTTCCTTCTGCTAGAGCCCATTAATTTGCTATGTGGATATTACCTTACCACTTAGCATTTAAAAGTTACTTACACAAATGGGGTGAGTCACCCCTACATAGCCGCGAAGGGAAACGTCACGGCAACCAACTTTTCATACATTAATGTGCTCCACTTCTTTGAGCTCTATGTCAATTTTGGTGGCTCTATCTCTTATATTTTCTAGTATTTTTCGAAAAATGTTTAAAAAATTATTTTTTTCAACGTGGCGTAGCTTCCTTATTATTTACCACAGAATAGTGTTGGTTTATATACCCCACCTTATTTTCCATAACGAATCCCCTCCCGGACTTTGGCACATGAATTCTGGTCCGCCCTGTATATATATATATATATATATATATACACACACACACACACTGTAACAGGTGTTTTGAATGACACCCAGCTAAATTATATACATTTGTATGGCTTTATGCATGTGCATTCATGGGTTGTAAAGTTATGCACGTAATATATTTTACTCTCAAAGTACTGCCATAACTCGGTAGAGCATCTCACTAAAAGTGCGGACACTTAACCAAAACTATGGCCAATTATGGCAGAGATGTACAACTGTTATTTACCTTGATATATTAATGAACTCAGTAAATATAATTGTTTAATAAGAACATGACAGCTGTGCGACAAGGCTGGTAAGGTCGTGGAGATAATCAAACTAATTGTTTCAGTAATGTATATAGACCAACTGCAAAAATACTTTTTAAAAGCCGTAATGGAATATTTTCACATATACACAGTACGAGACACTTGGAGCTATTATCAGAGACTGGTAACATCAGTATAAAATTTGCTGTTTCCTAAACATTATTTGGAACATTATAATAAATTAACTTGCACCGTGGGTGCCTAGGACACAGACGACTGGCCTAGGACACAGACGACTGGCCTAGAACACAGACGACTGGCCTAGGACACAGACGACTGGTCTAGGACACAGACGACTGGCCTAGGACACAGACGACTGGCCTAGAACACAGACGACTGGCCTAGGACACGGTGGAGCATGATGGTGCAACTGTGAAAGGATCGTGCTTCATCTACACTTTGCTACACTTGCTGGCTCGAGTGGTTCTCCTTGCTTTGTTGTCTATTGCTTGTGTTCCCTTGCCCCCCCCCCCGCCCCTTATTCCTCCTGGTGCATGTACTGTGACGAGCCCTGGCCAGTGAACAGCGGTGTCTTGTGGCTGGGCGTACTTCTGTGGTTCTGGTCGCAGGCGGACTTCCTTACTTAGATGTGAGAACACGAGCCCCTAGTCAGGTTTGATGGCGACTTGCTCCCGTGGAGTGCAGAGGCGATTGTCTCCACGTATGTGCCATATTAGCTTTTGTAAGTTCTTATACATTTTGTTTTGACAGTCTGTTAAAAATTTTAAGTTTAGGAAATAATTTTGTAGGTCTTGCTGATTATTGTTCATTAATTTGTTTGATGTTTGTTTCTTGATCCAAGTTGTCGATGTGTTAAGTGTATTTGATTTACGAAGTACGATGGGGACACTTTTGTAACGGTGAAGTTTGAGGACATTGATAATATTCCTTTCATGAATTGTGTTGATGTGTACTAAATCATTGAGATGTTTTTTTTTTTTTTTTTTTTTTTTAAGTCTTTTGTGAGAGGACTGCATACCAATTGAAGCCGTGCACACGACATGCTTTGTAAATTCACTTGAATGATTCGCTTCCAGCCATTCAGACAAACATAGAACAAATAGCGAACAAACCACATGGAATTTAAATTTGTAACTCATTGAGTTCTAGCGTCATAGGGAGGGATCTTTCTCAAGTATGGTTGTTGTACATTTTGTGTAATTAATAATAAAGATTGGCGTGTTTGTTTGGTCAGTCAAAGATATTCGCTTACATGTACTCAAGTTTTTAAAGTTCATCAGTAATGGTCTAGCAATGGGCGTTTGTGCTCTTATGGAGATTAATGAAAGAAAAGGTAAATCTGAAAATTCATCTTGTTTTGCACATATGCTTTATCAATAGAATTGGGCTTGGTGTAAATTATTTGGCGTGCGTAATTCATGGAGGGAAATGTTAAGTGAATACGAGTAATCTTGTTTTTTTCCTATTTGCAAATTCGTTTTTAAGTTACAATATGCTTGAAAGTATGTCATTGTCAAACAATATGCAATTATAATTTAAGACACTGAAGAATGTGTAAACCCTATTTGTTTTATTGATAAAACTATTTTGAAGATTTTTAATGCCATTAAAATTACTACTTTTGAACTTCTTATATTTTGTTTGTATGTAAATTGTTGTCCCTCCTTAATATCACATCTAGAGTTACAAATTGAATACAATTTTTTATATCTACTTTCTTAGTACTCATTTACAATGGCGAGATAAATGTTCAAGCATTTTTTATAGTGCACGGTTAACTAATGGTGGTGTGGCAATTATGTTGATGCTTGCATTAGACTAATGAAATCATCGATGCAGGACCATCAAAACACTGCTTGTTTAATTAGTTTGGCTAACACGTCGCTTTATTAGCAAAATCAGCAGTTTGGTATATGTTGCTAATTACAATGCTAGCTGCATCACCGATGTGCCTGTTGTGTTGCCTCCAATAAGCTTTCAGCATAGAAGTAGCACAGTGTTTGGAGTAGTGGCTAGAATGCTCGCCTCCCACAAAGAGCGATCATAACTTCTGGCCTGGTCGGTCCCCATACTTTTCGCACGTGAGCATCTTCCTGGGCTTTGTGGTTAATACTGTCGTTTTCCGTCGATTCTTCATTGCCGGGTCTTATATCATGAGATATTCTAGTAAGTGGTCAAGTGGTTGATGTGTACGAGCCCCCACTCAGGCTTCTTATAGTGATATGGTGCTATTGCCTCGATTACTCTCCCCTACCGTATTGTTGATGTAAAAGTGCAGCAGTTTACATTAAGACATAATTTAATATACGTACGGGACGATTCATAAGAACAGTTTTATTGTCACTTTGGGAAGACAATGTAAAAAGGAAACAGCACTTACCTGGTGACGTCTTATATATAATGACAAGAATCATGTTTCTGTAAAGAGATAAACCTAGAACTGCGTTTACGTAAGATGTAAAATACGAGTAGTTTGTCTTCTCATGACTGTGTACTCTTTCAGTCGCTTAAACTTCCACGCCAGTGTGCAAAGAAACTGAAATTTATGAATTACGCAGATAATTGATATTGTAAATATAACTAAATAATTAAAACTACATTATCTCTACATATAGACGTGACAGCCGATACTAAAAATATATGTATAAACGTTAAATGTTGAGGGTGGGTTCCCCTCAAGATATAGGAAACTAATAAGAGTTTTCACGACACTTAAAGTAGGTAGTGAAAATAGATGGAACATACTTTTAATTAATTGTTCATATAGCTTGAACACTTTGTACAATTGTCATGATTTGTAATTCAATAAAACACTCATATATTTGAATACCTACAGTAAAATGTCTGGATTTTTAGGTATTCGACCCGTAAGGAGGTATAAAGGCGAAATGTGTTTTCGCTTGTTGCTTCGTAACTACGGAACCAATTTAGCCGTTGAAGTGCTAACAACCCCAGGGCCCCGATCAAACATCACCACCTGCTCTTTGCACCGACGCAGCACAACACAAGTACAGAGCAAGTCAAACACGTCCTCTATGGCATTACGTGAGTATATCAGTTGAATGCAGCGCCACCAGACGCAACCCAGGTGTAAATTGTGCGTTGCGCATACAAAAAGCGATATTAATCGGCCCCCAGGAAGATGCTTACGGAAATGTCTAAATGCAATTTGATTTTAGCATTTTTTTGGAATTTTACTCCAAAAGGTAGCCTAAATTAAACATGTAAAAAGTTTTTTTCAATCATAAATAAATTAGTAAATATACACAAAAATTTGCCCTTCTTAATATATTTACTTATATTTTGCTTAATGGAGATGGTTATTTAAACACAAAAAATAAAGCATTGAAAGGGGCTGAAATGTGTTTTCGGCGAATTTTCAATACCGCTTGAACCCATTGGGATAGCATCGTAATTTTTACTTAAATAGGACACCAATAAAATTTTTAAACATACAATTTTACGATTTTTCGGATTTCGATCCCTAAAAGGATAAAAATATGTTACTTACTTGTCAAAATTAAGTCATGGATATCTATCGAATTCGTTTACATACAAAATTGACGTTGACTTTATGATGAACATGTAAATACCCGCAAGTAAATGACTGAATTACAGAATTTTTTAAAATTGACCTCTCAGAGTGCAAAGAGCAAGAAAATGTTTCGATTAAGGGCCGATACAGGTAGAGAAAACATGCAATTGTCGATATTTTCACCTGTGGTTAACAATGTTCAAAATCCGACTGCTAAATGGCAAATACACCTTATTTACCATCGATATTTACCTAACAATTTGATATATCGGGATTATATATTGTTCAGAATGATTTTTACGTGAATACTTTAAAACGTTATACAAGATTTAGTTCTGGATACGATGAACTAATTCGATGGGTAAAACTAAGTTTGCAAACTTCCAAGGCAAACATTCCAAAAAGACAATTAAGAAGTAGTTTATATGGCGTTATACTTGGTAATTTAACAGATACGCAATGTAGAACTATCTTTGTTCACGAGGCTGTGTGTTACGGGTATTTTTAATTTCAAGAATACTGCGGACATTCTCTGGTATACTGTTTACACTCAGGTAAAGCCGAGAACGGACATGTAATTTAATATAAATAAATGCCTTTCTATGTATTTAAGTATCTAAACTAGGAATATTTGTGTGCAAAGTAGCGCTTACACTGACATGCGTTCCATTCGTCTTCGATATATTACGTCAATACGGGGTTTAACTCTGCAGTATATAGAGGTTCAAAAGTTCTGAAGCGTTTTTCATCGTAACTGCGTGTAAAACTTTTCAATCGCGACCTTGCCATAAATATTTTACTATTTGCTCTCATCACCCCTTTTACTCCATAGATGCTTTATTTTTCGTAATTCCCCTTTCTTTGGTTTAATTTAATGATTGCTGGAAGCTGCAAGTTATTTGTAGAGGTTCACAGGACATTTAAGTTTCATTTTAGCCCTATATTCAATGATTTTCTTCAAATGTTTTCTTGCCAGTATTACCTCGTGATCAATATTTACAGATCAGCGCGTCTACAAGTCTGCAGAGACTTCAGGCTGAGTTATATGTCTGTTTCCCGCTATTTATTTGAGCTCCCGCCTTCGGGCAAACCAATCAGTTAGGAGCCTGAACATACATCTCAGGGGCCCATAAGTCTCGTATTTCTCTGTATTGAGCTGCAGCCGGAGTGACGTACAACGCTGCACGAGGGCTCTTGAAAGATTCATCTGGACTGCATACGTAACTGCCATCTCGCAGTGCGATATTTACACCTTCTCAAATTAAAACTGAATGCTTGGAGTGCTTATTTGAATTTCGTAGTGTCTCTGAACTGTTGAAAGGCCTTGATATCAATGCAGTAACAGTCGTTAACAGTTTAAATGCAGAAATCGTCTCAGTCATACACTGAAATATATCTCAGACATCGCCCAGCAACGAACTGTAATCAGGATTATCGGACTGGACTGCTAACTGGTAGGCCCGTGCTATGATGAAGACAATAGAGACGTTCAGTGCTGTGGCGTAACGTTCCAACTACAAACATAACCAATCGCTCAACCAGAAAGAATAAAGTAAGCAGCCGTTGCCTGAAATAGGGAACTGAATCATTATGCATTTACCTGGAGTGGTTTAGTAAAACTACTGGAAAACAACTTAGGATAACAGACTGGCAGCGTCGCCTGAGGTTTCATGAACGTGAGCCCAGTTGGCTCTGAGGATCCTCTTTCAGTTACAAAATTACGTAACATGTGCTATATATGTATGTATTTATACTGGACTGGAGCGATTTTCATGAAATATTCAAGAAATCTTCAGATTAGTCCAGCAGGTGATCATGTGGGTTTGGTAGCGATCAGATACACAAAAACCTTTTTTTGCCTTTTTGTCAATTTTATGTAAAAATTTCATATTTTTTCATATTTATAATTAATTAGTAATAACAGTTAATAAATTAACTTATTTTACTTATAAAGTAGGATCCATATACACAAGCAGCGCGCCCGAAGCTTGGCTCGCGTGTTTTACTCAGAGTAGTTGTTATTTACATTAATTAGAAAATCGCTTTGTGCACCAGATACGAAGTTCAGTCATCAAGTGTTAGATAAACAAATATGCTAGTTGAGCTAACTCTGCAGTAGGATAAGCTGTCCACGCGAAAAGCAGGCTTTAAGTTGGTCGCTGCCACTAACAGCGACTTCGCCTGGGACTTATTTATAGTCGCAGCAAAGTTGACGTTGTTGGGTAATTTCAGACTCCTTAATGTAAGAGAGAAATATAACGAAATACGTAGTTTACGTAGTATTAAGACTGATTTCCTCCCGAGCACAACCATTGGTAATGTTGCCCACAATTACATATTTGTTTTTCAAAACTTTCACGTGAAGTTAAATGGCATTATTGAGTTTTGACGGGAGAATGTTTCGCTGAAATATAAACGTGTTTGGTGCCCCAACCTTGAGGTTAGTGAGATGGTATATGTGAGCTGATGCTGTCGAAGAACTTCATTAGATAGTGGACTGCATAATCCACTTTTGAACTTTATTCTAATTGAACTAATTTCAACTTCCATGCAGTTCTTGTGAGTCAGATTTGCACATTTGCACCCTCTTGAAAGGAATTTGAGACCATAACCTCCGAAACAATAGATCGGAGATACAAACAACTGCGCTACATAAAATCTAAATTTTTCATGAAAACTTAATTAAATTAAAAATATATAGGTTTCTGTACCCATACAGGTTGTACAACACCACGTCGTGATATAACTATAGAATGCAATTCCCTTATAAGTTATTCCTCGCTGGTCGCACTTGCTAACGGATCGTCTGCTTTGAAAGTTCACATGCTAAGTTTACTTCTTAATGATTAGGTTATCTTACATAGTATCGTTTTTATCTCGAAGGATTCAATACTTATTGACAATTAATCAGGAACGTATTTAAAGTATTTTCACCCCTTAAATGTTGGCGTCCCAAAAATGTAAAAATCCCGATGATTCGAGCTCTATCGACATTTCTTCTGAAATACACTTCATCCCGTTCCAACCCTTTACAAGTAAGTCAGCCCAGCCCAGTATTATCTGAATGAGCTTTTGTTGGAAATGAGGGAGGTGAAGTCTTGTCTGGAGGGAGTTAAAAATAAGTACAGCATACTTTCGTCCAAATTAAAAATACAGCAAAATTATGGATCTGGTCAAGTCATAATTTTTAAATTATTTCGATTTCTGTGACAATAGAACTACTGCAGCTACTCTTTATTGTATATTACTTCTCCGTGGTTGGATTTAGGACACCTTTATTTTATCTAGTGACAAATAAAAGAAGTCCGGTGTATGTGCTCTTACATGTGTTGTAGTTGAGGTGCGCATGGCGTGATGGGAATGGATAAGACGAAGGGTTTAATGTGTCTTGCGACATAAAATACATGCGCTTTGTTATGTGGTGAAATACGCAAAAGAGGGAATAGTCCTGTGTCAAGCAAGCTATGTAGGCCTTTCACAAGAGCTCACTCCAGAAGGGTCCTTTGAAGGAAAAAATACATTAGCTTCAAAGCCCTCAGATTCTGGGTTCGTTATTTCTTTATTCCCTTGCATTAACAACCGAAATGTTTGTTGACGTGGGAGGGAGAATTTCTCATGACTGTATTCACGATGGAAAATATAAAGAAGAAAGAAGAGATGAATATTAAAAAACAAATGAGAGCAAGTAAGAGGCACATCAACATTCCTTTAGCGTCGTCTGGCTTATTTGTCAGAAATGTAAAATGAATTTTAATGAGAACCTCCTACCAGATATTCGCCCTAACGCCAAAGACAGAACATAATGGCAAAATGTAGATCAAAGAATTTATTTGAAAGAAAATAAGCCTTCCGTCAAGTATAACATCAAATATTCGTCATGAATAGACTTCTGCAAAAAAAAAAAAACTTCCAGCTTTTCTTTAAAAACGTTTAATGAGGGTATTTTCCTTATAATTATACATTTTGAAGGTTATGTATAGTTATGAAATAATTTACTATCGAGTATATTTATATTACTGATAATGTTCGCGTAATTTTATTACCCAAAATTGTTCATTTCAAACTTATCCACCTTTCACTGACGACGGAACTGTCTTAAAATATCCGACAATTATGTGGTTACAGGACCTGTTACTTAGGTAAGTTACTTTAAAACCGAATGTAACAATATATTAAGAAATCAATTTAAGGAACGCAATACAATCAGTACTAATACAATAAGTGCTGTCTGACGGTCTGTTTGTTACCATTTAACGACTAAGCCTCTAAACCGATCTTATATAGCATAGAGGTAATCTAGGAACTTGAGGAGGACAGGCTGTATATCTTCCTGAATATTTACGATAAAAGAGAATGGAGAAAGGTTTGTATCACAAAAGTAAGATACACGTGCTCTGGCTAAACACTCCAAATGTGTGAAAGGATCATGTGAAGTAAATATCGGTCTTAGTAGTTGTACGAAAACCTCCATGATATTATATTATTTTACATTATATCATATTGTTTTATATTTTATTATACTGCGTTATATATATGTATAAGAGGAGCGTGGCAGAACGCTGTACCTAAAAACCTTAGTGTGAAACTTACGTAACTTGTGGGTGCTTCCAAGAATGTTTCTTACAAAAACCCATATAGAGCCTACTATATCTAAATACGTGGCGTCACGGGCAACCACTAGTTATTATATAAATTACGTTTGATTCAATAAAATGAAAAACTTAGTATAAAATTTCAATGCTTTGTGATAAACGATATTTTTTCGGCCGGAGGGTATTTGGTTGACTCGGTGTGCCGTTGTATATATTAGTATATACATATATGTGTATATATATATATATATATATATATATATATATATATACATATACATACTCCATGTAATTCCCCGAGCGATGTAACACCCTGGACTCGCATTCAAGAGGACTCGGGTTTGATCCCCGCCTCCGGCCATCCTGATCTCGGTATTCTATGATTTCCCGAAATACCTCCAGGCGAGTGCAATAACACACAGTTTGGGGATTTTTGCAGTTGTTGTGAAAGACACAACAATGTTGATCACCGTCAAGTGACAAACACATAAACTCGATAGCTGACTTTCTGTTCTACGATGCACAAGTAGTGGCTACATTGAATTTATAGAGTCAATACTAAAATATTTAAACTGTGTAACAATTCAAAAGAAAACTCAACTATTTTTCTCTTATAGTTTTAATTTTATGTACTAAAAATTATAGCAGGAATTTGTGGACAGCCTAGCTATAAATACTTAATGTTACTTGAAATTTGTTTTTTCAACATCACAGATATGTCTGAAAGTCAAATGAATTCGTAATATATCGACTCTTTTAAATACCAGTTTCATAAGCATGTTGTCACCAAAATAAATTATGAATAATAATATTTCCAGAACAATATTAAGCCAAGGACAGAATATGATAGATAGCATGTTGTACTAAATTCCTGGCAGATACTAGTAGTATAGAGAAAGGATGGCTGGTGCAAGGTGGTGGTAGGTGAATATGAAGTCGTGGTGGTAATCTTAGATTAATCAGACATCTTGAATCATTCCACAATCTTGTATAAATCCGCCATCTTAGATAAATTTGCCAGCTTAGATAAATCTGCCAGCTTAGATAAATCAATTAACCAATTTCCACAATCCAGCATCTTGACTAAAACTTAGACTTTGACCTTTAAATTTGATCTTTGACGTTGAAGTCACCTTCGGCCTTAAATTCTGACATTAGAACTTGTGATTTGACTTCAGTTCATATTATAGAGTCCATCTGCCGAATTGTTACCGTGCTACTTTTCGCCTGTCATTTATTGCATCTCGTCTCCCACCAAGGCGATACGTATTCGATTCCCGGCAGTGGTCGGTCCCCAGATTTTGACATGTGGGAATCGTGGCGGACAGTGCCGTTGGTCGGCAGGTTTTCTTGGTGATCTCCCTTTTACCCGCCCTTTCATTCCGGTGCTGCTCCATACTCATCTCATGGCACCTCTCACCAGCGCTCGAGACTTCGATGTTAAGCGTTGACCAATATCTGTCACTCACTTTATTGAATCACTTGGGTGCTGCCATTATGTACTGGTGACTCAGCTCGGTAATTTTGGTGCTTGTGCTTCGGACATGCTCGGCAACCTTCGGCCTGGCTGTCATATTGATACTGGATATCGCTGATAGAGGCGCTGTTGTAGTCGCCATAATGGTTCTCTAGTTGGCCGGCCAGGTGCATTGCACTCTCTAGAATAGTCGGTGATTTATTTCTTGTTTTGCTGCTGGGCAGTACAGTGTCTCAATGTATGTAAGGGTGTCATGCTGCCTTGGCGGAGAAATAACTCTTGTAGTCGTAATTGTTCAGTATGTAACTGAAAAAATCGTGTGGTGGAGCAGAGCCTTGAACCACCGGACCTCGCTATACAAAACCTACTCCTAAGACCACTCGGTTACCAAGGCATTGAAGGAAATTGGTATTTAAATGATGTACATATACTAGTACATGCAATACTTATCTATAATATTTTGCATTTTGCTTTATTTTCATTGATATTAGTGTTTTGCAAATAATGAATTATGTTTTTCTCCTTAGCCGAAGTCCTAAAATAAAACAAGTCAAGCCTCATCCTCAAAGCGACTAGGTGACTCCGAGGATTGTAACTCACAGCCTCACTGAGGAGGCTTTCAGTAAACAACAATAATAAGATCAGTCAGTGTATTTTGATTACACTGTTTTGATTCCTTAACAGTATTTTATATATTTCATTAGTTTACTATAATTTAAATTTATTGCGAACATTTACTAATTTCACTTCCATAATGTATAAATAGTTTTAATTTCAGTAATTCGAAGTTATAGATAAATATCCGGGTATTAAAATAAAATAAAGAAACTTTTTATTCAGTTAAATCTATATTCAACTAGACGGAAAATACAGTAAAACACACACACAAAATCTTTTTACCATCACTCTTGACATATATGTAAACATGTTCCAAGATTAAAACATCTAAACTGGTTTATCTATTACACAAAACAATATTTCTTCACGCACTGCAGAATGTAAAAATATCGTGCGCATCGCAGCACCTGTCACTGGATAGCTGTAGTTACATTTAAAGTCGAACACCTTTGAGCTGTCTGTAGCCTTATTTACATCGTACTGTGCATTTCTGACAGTTGGTGTTGTGACAAGAGCAACACCGCCGTCAACTTCTCTCAATACATGTTCATCCACTTCAGTACAGACGACCGACATCTTCGGTACTAGACGACTTCTCTGCAGGCGGGAAGTAGCATGGTTCGTCTCTGAAGCTGGAAGCTCAGGTATTCGAAGATAAAGCACAATCATTTGACGTGGGTTTCACAATGGTGTACATGGATGATGAGGTATTCTGCACCTCCTGCAGCCTTTATACATAGTCATAGTTTTAGGCTCCTTACAAGTATCCGTATTGACTGCTGAAGATAAGCGAGATGGTTGTCAACATCGCCGAACAACTCACCAGTATTTCTTGTCAACTACACTTCTCGTCGTATAAAATATATTGATTCTTAGCCTTAACCTTATCCATATTTGACTTCAAATCAGTATTTATTTTGGGATTTGTTTCAGAATTCATTTCAGGCTGCATTTTACAATTCATTTAAGAATTCATTTCAGGGTTCACCTCATGATTCACTTCAGAATTCACTTTAGGATTTTTTGCATTCTTTTCTTCTGGGTTTACTACATGATTAATTTCAGGACTCTTTTATTTCTATAAACGTAGGCCCTTTTCTTATCTTCTTGGATAAACCAATATATTTCAAGTAAGTGGGGATAATCTCCTGCATCTCACATGTAGATCATAAGACAAGTATGTTTACCAGTTTATTATTACGACCAATGTAAATTTCATAGTTAATTTATGGATCATCTTCAGTACTCTTCATGCCACACTTCGTCTCTTTACAGAAAAAATCCGTGACTGTGTCAAAAATCTTAATCCGAATCTTTATCAATAGTGTTTTCGTCACCTCTACCTTCAGCATATATATATATATATATATATATATATATATATATATATATATATATATATATATATATATATATATAATTCCTTCTCTGCAGGTAGATGCTGACTTCTTTTGCAGAAAAAACATGCCTTTGTTTCTGTTTATTATAGTCGTCATATTTATATTGTGATGGTGACATCCCAGATTGATACTTTTTTTGTAAATGTATTTACAAGCCCCAGTATCTCAAATTATATTATAAATTTGTTTGTTTATATTTTAGTGTTAAAATATTCCTAATATAATTTTATTTATGTCAGAAAACGTGTGAATATGATTTAGTAATACTATGTCGTAATATTTATTTATATCATTGGTTTTAAATTACTGCATGTTATGTTTTGGAATTTAACTCAGAATCCTAGTATTAAAAAAAATCTTTGGTATAGCTAGGTGATCAATTTAGTGTTTAACTGCTTTGGAGTCACATTTAAATGCTGTTTTATATCTGAAGTTTGAAGGGTTTTGCCATAGACATAGATATAGGTAGACACAGTATGCCGCAAAAATATTGAGGCAAAAACAACTTCGCTCCCTAAACAGCTGATTGTGGCCTGTTTTCGGATGGATGTCATTTGAATTTGCCTTAGCATGTTGTAAAAATGGTCCAGAAATGTGTTGTCTACGGCTGTAATGAAAAAGCAGTCAAAGAGACACCAATATCATTCAACAGTGCGCTTTTTTAAACCGATTTTAATTCATAATATGTGTTGCTTGAATAGGTTTTTTTATGTTAAAAATCAAGCTCTCAATGTATATTTGTACATGTGTTGTGTAGATAGTTATTTGCGTATAAAAGAACAACACATGGGCTATTTATGTATGCAAAATTTATTGTAATTTAAAGTTGAATATGCCGTCTTTGAATTTTTAAGAACATATAACATATTTGTACTTCTTTTGCAGATAATTTCTTCCCAGATTTTAGGTTATTTTAGACATTTATAAGTTTTTTATAATGTGGTTAGTAATTAATCTTCCTTGTTGATTTTTTTTATAAATGTAGAATATCATTTATATTTGTGCTTGTGGAGATAGTTTCTTGGCACTTGGTGAGTTTAGCAAGTAATGGAAACAGTTCGTATTTTTTAAAACACTAAAACGTTTAATATTGTCTGGAAAGTAAAACAAGTGTTATTTTTTAAAAAATTGAATTTTACTGGTTTTGTACAGTTTGTGTACAATGTTACAAATATTGCTGTCAAGCTGGTAGCTGCCTTATATTTGTCAGTGTACTGTAAATTGTTTGTATAATGCAATTATTGCAAAATTTTACACTGTATTCGATGGAAGCAGAAAAATGTAGAACAGGGGCTTTGTTTGCACATAAATAACATGCTTGAAAATTTAAGTTTTTGTGCACAATTCAAAGTTTATACAATAACAGTCTCAAATTTCTTAGCTTCTTTACATTTATGTTATTGCTTACACTTTGATTTTTTGAAATTCTGAAAGTTAAAAGGTAAAATTTGCGACTATACTGAAAATTATATTATCCTTATAGTCCGGTGGATTAGCAGAACCGTTATGCACTTTGAGGTAAAAGCAATTTCTATTTCTATCTATAATTTGGGGTCTATAATGAATGTTTTCAGACACGGAGGCATTCGCTACATCACGTAAATATTTTTTTACAGTGCACCGAATATTTTGTTACGTAGTATAGCTACTTGTACGGACTACTTACTTTAAAATGGATGTATTTCTGCCACTGAAGAGTGTATTTCTACATTATTAAAGTCGTAGAACACTAATACGATGGTTAAACATTAATCAGAGTCATTATTTATGTCATAGAGCTGGTTAAAGACTACGAGAAATGAATTAGGGTAAATTTGAAAAAGTGATAAAAATGAACTGACTTGCAGTAATGTGGATCTCTTTTGGTGAAACCTTTGTTGGTAATATTTGCTTCAAAAACAATGAATAAACAAGTGCTGGTACAAACAAACCAAAAGTAACAATCATGTGTTTACCCATAATGATAAATAGTCATAATTTTCCTGTCAATTAAGAATCAAAATTATGTTAAAAGTGTAAAAATTGCCAACGTGGTACATTCTTGCAGAAAAAACATCTTATTATCTACATGTACAAAATAATGTCTTTTAAAGAAGTCCAAGTAACTTACAACTGTTAAGTTTCACAACCGCCACATTTGCATAGGGATGTACATGGGAGGCCAGCCTTCCCACATCCACATCGGGTGCTATTGCATAACTTTTTGCAGGAGCATGTTATTATCTCCTGGCAAACTTTAGCAGCACAGGGAAGTAAGGTCCATTTTACCTGAAAGTAAGATAATTGTATAAAAAGATAGTACAGGTGTGAGATAATATGCATATAAATAATTAGGATACCGTTTATGAATACACTTACCTCCCAAGTTACTCGAGTTTCTCCTTCTATCGATTTCCTCCAGCCATATTCTTGGGGATCAGGAAGAAATGGGGTTTTCTGCAGGCTCTGGCTCCACACATGCCCTGCTTGAAACGATGTTCGCAGAGCATGCTGAATGAGTGCGCCCTGTGTTGGAGGAATATTCTCAATTTCTCTTCCTTTACAAGAAAATAGTGTCTTCCTTGCAGCATTGATACTATCCTCATCGCTACATCTGTCGTACATAATGATGACAAACTTCTCCAGCCCGGGCACAATTTTCAGGACCTCCTCTGGAGTAAGTGGCTGAGAAAGCAATCTGAAGGTTTCACTGGCTGAAGGAAAGGCATTCCATGCAGCCCAAGCAGATCGTTTTCCCTTGCCTTTAAAAGATGAGGTTGTGTCACAACCTGTAAATGCATGGAATGCCAGCAGTCCCGCACATTTCTCCGGTCCAATGTATTTTGCAATGGCACAGATGTCATATATACGGTATGTTTTTCCTGTTCCTAGACCAACGCACAGATTGTCACACCCCGGGAGATTTTGTAACAGAGCAGTAGCCAACACGACAACATCTGTGTCTACAGTTCTAATGAGGATCCGCCTGAAACGTTTTGCTGCACCATCTGCAGCATGTAACAACAGTCTGCCATCAGCTTCTTCATGGGAACACGTCATTATTTTTGTTAAATCAGATTCGACATTGGAAAGAACTCTTTCACGATGTGTCACAAAAACTTTTTGATGGAAACTGTATGCAACAATGACATCCGCAAGGTATTCAAACAATTCCTGTTTGTTTGAATCGTTTCTCAAAAATTCCGACCAGTTCTTTGGAACCTTTTTAGAGGCACCAATTTTATGATGAACACCATGTCCTCTCTTTAGCCTCAAAGTAGACTTTAACGAGGCAGGAATATACTCATCAAAAACTACATCTACCCTATGTGCCTTCTCGAACGTAGGACTTCTAAAATAAGCGGTGATCTTTCTCCCATAGTCAGCAAAGTTGTTACCAGGATCTGGTCGAATGTAGTGGGCTACCGCTGCTCCATCCATCACCACCATGTCAAAGGCTAGGGACTGCTGTTCTGTGGTTCTTCATTAGGCTGCAAACATGTAAGGAGGTCTGCTTTCTTTCCAAATCGAAGCTCGCCGTTTTCGGAAAGTGATGGCGGATAGGAGTGGTTCTCGTGGCTAAAAAACACATCCAAGTTTCCTTTACGAACCTGGCATGCAATGTAAAGTCCGGAAAATAAGCTGCGATCTTGTATCACTGAGATAAGCTGTTCTTTTCGAGATGATGGCTTCGTTGGAAGTGAAGTAAAAATTAAAAACTTATTTTTCTTCACTGGTGTGTCTATTGAGATGCAAGTTTCTATTAATCGTGACTCGAAAAACTCTCTAGCTTGAGTCTGTCCAACGCTTTTCATCTTGCGCAAGTCGGAGACCACCGCAGAATCCATAACTAGCTGTGAATCCAAAACCATGAGATCACCACTAGTATCCGTAAAAGGGTTGCCCATATCAGTCAAAGTTTCAATCATAAAATGAATATTTTTGATGAAGGATAATTGTTTGGCTGGAGAAATCTCATGACGAGTACTGTCGTAGTTGTACTTTTTTTTTTAAGCATTCCAGTAAATTCGTTCACAAGTCGAGTAACCTCTGGCCCTGAAACCATCCACCGTAGCAAAGCATCAGGATTCTCTGTGAGACCTATGGCTCCACCATCTCCTTTAACAATGACATTGCTTTGCTCGTGAGCCTCGTCGATTGACATGGCAGAAAATGGGCGGTTTGTTTTTCTCACAGTATAGTTTCCTTTACGAAACTCAGAATAAACATGAGGATGAAGATGCTCCAAACATGTCATATCCCTCAGATGAACTGTCACAGCGCGAGCATAGTTCTGTCGATCAAGAGAGAAGAAGATCCATTGCAAGTTCGAAAGGGCTTGAACATATAGAGCAAAGATTCCGGAATGTATAACTCTTGTCAAAGTAAGAACATTCAACTCCGTTTCTAGGATTAGCTGCCAAAAATAAAATTGAGCACTTTCCTCTGCCCTGGACTGATACCATTGCTCTTCACCTACTGATTGAAGTTCATCCAGGTCTTTATCGTTCATGGACTCTTTGTAAGCTTGCTTCCTCAATGAGTATAATGCGCAGACTGTTATTTGATGAGCTCTGAGTGTTTTCTTTACATGGGAAGCAGTTATAAAAGACTCGGCTGTACCACTCGACGCAACCCCTGCTTGTGAAAGGGCTGATATCCAACCACTGCCATCCAGGAGTGTTCCCAGACACTTCAAGAGAGCCATTACTAGATGAAAACCTCCCAGCATGACGACGAAAGTGTCCTCGCCATATTCTGTCGGAAAACTCCATTGGATTTCTTTCGCCTATTTAAAAAGTGGTTGATCAACTGTAATAACCGGTGTTTGGGAAGTGTTGAGATAAGAAGTCGCTGCTTTATCATATCCATTGCATGACGCATCATTGCCACTGATTTCGACTCTTCTGCGAAAAGAGGAAGTAGCACGGAATTGCAAACTTCTTTGTTTACTACTGAAATTCGCTTCCTGTGATATGCTGCCCATGACAGATAGTTGTCTTCCCCAAAAGCTTGGTCCGGATTTTCAAGTTTGGCATTTCTGACATAACAGTCCACAGAATTGCACCAGGCAATATTTTCTCGTGTCAATGAATCATAGTCATTTGGATACTTAAGACCAGGAATCTGTGGAACTGCTGGCGTTCTCTTGATTGCAGCAACTGGTAGCACTGTCGAATAACTATCAGGAAGGTGTCGTATTTTCTTCCCTGATATTCTCTCTATAGCAACACCACTGCCTTCCGGCTGTGAAGCAATCACAACTGGAACATGCTGAAAAAGGGAAATACCTGTTCCATGGAAGGAGCTCATAGCACTTGTTGAAGAAGGGTTATGGTCAATATTATCAACTGCTGACACTGTGAACACATTCTGGAACATAGATCGTGGGCAAACAACTCCTACATCGTGATAATGATGAACTGCAGCATTACCCAGATTCGCGGAAACTTCTAAAACTCTATCGTATGAAATGGAAATGCCCAGTGAATGAAATGTTTCTGTTAACTCTTTACTTCTGGTTTTGGCATGAATGTAGGAACCAACAAAAAGTGGTAAGGGCTTGTTGTTTGCCATGTCTTACAGTTGTTGACCGCTGGTTTTTATGTGTGTTAAAGGCCACTAATTGTCCAATAGTCAATACAGCTTGAGTTACTGTGGCATTTTCTTTTATGCTAGTGCCGTTCAAAATCCTTGACAGCAGAGTTTGAGTGGATTCTGGCATGGATTGCTCCTGACATCTGTTTGGAAAACTTCCATCAAATAAATATTTTTCACGATTTTTTAAATCTCTTCTTATGATGTTAGCAGCTCTTGATAGAATAAATACTTCCATCTCAGCATCATGATTGCATGCCTGAAACAAGGACTCTCCGATGTCTTGTGAACACACTAACAGAATGTCTCTACCTTGAGCGTGTGAAGTTAAATATGGCACATAGTTCAATATTTTATCTTTCAGCCTAGATGAATGAATCCCAGATGAATCTCCACCGAGGTCTTGTACTCTTTTTTCGTACATTTTGACTAAATCCCGGAGTCGGAATACTGCTGCGACATTTTCTTCTTCCAACGATGCCTTGATAAAACTGATCAACTCGGCAAAAGCTCTTCCAAGAATCCTTGTTTGATGACTGGTGTTAAAATTGTCAATTTTACTTGCACGTTTAGCTTTATTATACAAAGCACTTAAACATTTAAGGTGATATTTCGCATCCTGGGCAATAAGATCACCCAAACAGAGTTTGCCAATAAGTTCTGCTTCTTGTAAAATATCTGCACACTGCCTAATACGTGCATCAGTTTCAAAGGTGCAAACTTTATGCAAACTGTGAGAATCCAAGGCACCGGCATCACAGAAAAAACACACAGCCTTAATATCGTCCAACTTTGAGCATTTAGGAGTCCGCTAGATTCTCCTGCAACACCATCAGCTTTTTCTGAAAGAACACGTTTTTGGGTACGACTTAGCTCTGTATTATTATACCATAGACTGCACGACTTACGGAATTTAGCTTTGTTGCAAGTTAAAGTAGTTTCGATATCATCATTATCAGTACTAATTCTCTGAAGATTCAGTGATTGTGGCAGAGCGTCCAATTTATTAAATTCCACTAAATTCTTACTAAGAATTCCATAGCTTTTAGATTCCTTTGCTGCATTTGCAGGACAAATTAAAGGTGCATTTGTATCTTTCTGGCAAATAAAAAATAGATTCCAATTTGTCGGTGATGGCTGCGTACTTTCTCTCACATCAGAAATAACTTGAAAAGTACGCTTCATATTGGTGACGAACAGAGATCTGGCAAGAAAAGAAAAATCCCGATTCAGATATGCAAAGCCAAAACATTGTGAGACCAATTCATTTAAGGCAAAAGTTAAAAAGAACACTGAAAATTGAAAATACAAACTACGTGTATGTAATTTCTGCGCACAACTAAAAATTTCAGAAGTGATATTAGTTCACGTAAACATTAACACCAATTAAAAATCGAAAAAAAGACTTGGAAAAAATTTTTTAAGACTTTACTACAACATTTCTATTAATAAAAATTAGTGTTATCGCTTAAATTGTCATAAGAAAAATTATACAACCAAAAGCATCACACGTTATTTGAGAAATACGCACGCATGAGTCATTACAGGCTTTATCGCTGCCAGGTTTCTGTGCCCCAAACGTAGTAGCTAGCATTATGTATGTAGGGCCACGATAATACTATTGTGAATGTTCCTGTCAATTTTCTAAAACAGTAACATGTTCATATTTTCACAATTTGCATTTTATTTCTGATCACATCCCTAAAACAACATTGCCATACCCCAATGAAATCGCGATACAGCTCAAAAATAAATTCCTTTTTGATTTGATTACTCTTCAACAGAGAGAACTTCAAGGCTTACAATAAGTTCAACAATACATAGTTGAGTTTTCACAACATTATTCTCATATGAATTTTGAAGTACAAACGAATCACCTACTCACGTCTCTACTCTCAATTCTGTGTAATATAATTTCACGTGATTACAGTTGTATCTGTGTTGTACTGAGGTATCGATTTATTTTTTACCTGGCCCTAATAACATCGAGTGATATTTAAAATCATGGTGAAATAAGTACTTAGCAGACAAATATTCCGTCGGTTCGAGCAGCTACAACAATCTTCCCAAATCAACATTCAAAGCCACTGCTAATTAATAATTATAAACCAACTATAATGTTATAAAGTGTGCGTTATAAACTGTAAAACTTAACGCATACATAAAAACAGAACAGTGCAATAGCCGCGCGACAACATTCACCTCAACCATGACCAAGCGCTCGCTTGCAACTGACAGGCAGCGTGACGTGGAGAGAGGGAAAGAGCAAGCCTGAGCATGTCTGTGCAAGATTATTGTTGCAGACGTTATTCAGAACAACTATCTTCAGTTGCTGTTAATGTTTTTGTATGGCAGTATTTTACATATTTTAGATTTATTTATATGAGATTGTCATATTTCTTATATGTAGGTATTGTTTGAAACTAACGGATATACATTGCATGGTCGTATATGAGGACATTGCCCATTTATGCTGCCACCTCCCCCCCAGTCACACCCAAAGTGTCTTCTATTTCGGTCACACGACTTCAGAAGTGTTACCATTGTGTTCTTTGACCCCGAAAACCTAGAAAAAAACACCCAAACGAGAAAGCTGTTATAATTATTACATAAACAGGGAACTCAACCAAGTTATGCTTCTACTAAACTTTAGGGGGGTGCCCTTAATAATCTGGGGGTTTCACGAGATGCCTCCGTGTCTGAAAACGTTCTCAGAAGGTCATACAACATAAATAACGAATAAAATTGCTTTTACCTCAAAGTGCATAATTCCTATAAAAGTTAACATTAAGCCGCCGGACTATTACACTACAGTACAAATATAGCGATTGAGCTGGTAAAATGTGAGGGGGTTAGAATGAAAGTGATGAAAGTCATGGTTGTTAGTTCTTCAGAATAAAGTGTTTTTTGTCGGAACTCAAAAAACGATTTTCCAGTATGTTAACGCAGCCCTGACTTAAATAACTTTATATTTAAACATGGGGCATACAAATAAAGCCAATATACAATAACCACAATGTATTTAAATTAGTGACTTACTTCACATTCATTTTAATCCCTCACATAATTATGCTTCTATCAGTTAGGCATAATTTTTTATATTCTTAATTTGCCCGACAGATTGCGACCAAATTACACATCAGCCCAATCACCATGTCTATGGAGGCCGCGATTGCCGAATGGTCAGACCATTCGCTTTCCACCAAGGCGATTTGGGCTCGATTCCCGGCGGTGTCGGCCCCCGGATTTTCGCATGTGGGAATCGTACCGGACTATGCCGTTGGTCGGCGGGTTTTCTCGGGGGTTTCCCGTTCCCCCCGCCCTTTCATTCCGGTGCTGCTCCATACCCACCTCATGTAACCCTTCACCAGCGGTAAAGACCTCGATGTTAAGCGCTAACCAAAATCTCTCAGTCACCATGTCTGCACTGTAATGTAAAGTAAATAGAATGTGAGGTATAATCGCAGGTGTAACATTTTTTCTGCTCAGAATATCAAAAAGACAAAAAATAATAAAATTCAAAATGGCGACTGAAACCGAGCCTTAAATTAATTAGGTACCTGTTACCTGCATGATGTTCCGGAGCCATCTTAATGAAACCTCTCTCGTTAGCCAGAATTTTGTATCAGGATAAATTGGATAAATTAATTTAACTAACTGTATAGACACTATATACATATATATATATATATATATATATATATATATATATATATATATATATATATATATATATATAATATTACAATGCAAGTGTATAAATGCAGTTGTGAACATTACGAAAAAATATGTATTAATCAAGATTAAGGTTTACCTACAACCCCTATCAACCATTAACAACACTTTTCTTAAGTTTTTGATTTGGTTTTGAAAAATAACTTCACTATGTACTCTTGACCAATTACATGTAATATTTCACTGCAATTGGATATAAAAATATTACATTTTTTGGTTTAAACACTATGTGGGTTGTGTCTGAATTCACCCTCTCAAGGACTGATTTCATGTCGTAGAAAAGTGAATTTTGGGTGGGACCAACTATTACAGCCAAATTCACAGAAAGGCCACTATTGCAGAATAGAATATAGGCATTAACCAATGACATAACTACTGTCTCATTCATTGCAAGTTTGGGCAGTTTGATTGTTATTACCCAAGCCTTAGTACCATTTTATTTTCCAGAGTATAACTGGACGAGAAAAGTCAAGAGGTTTAATGGAATCTCAACAAAAACTACTATTTAGGCAGTGCGATATAGCTGAACCATTGAATTGATTTACAAGTGTAAGTTATTGCAGCAAATACAAAGGTGTCCAATATTCGAACTAGGCACAAACATTAAATATTTTTTAGCCAGTGTTGTATTCCTTTAATTAATTTCCAAAATTATTAAACACAGACGTATTTTGAATACAAAGTAAACAATGTCGCACAGTGTAGTAGTACCATATAGGCCTATCTTGTCTGATTTTGCATTACAACCAAATAAATCGGTATATAATGTGTAAAAATATCGTGCGTTTTATGTCTAGTACAAGAAATCAGACTACCATGGGTGAATTCCTTTACATTTAACACGTCCACCCCTGAAATAAGTAATAAACCCTATCTTCCACAGCAAAAGCGGGCCACAATCAGCTGTTTTGTTTTGGCCACACAACGGCAGTGCATAGAGTATAGCCTACTCTGGGTCTATCCGTATATATGTCGTTGGGTTTTGCTTAGCTTGTCTAGGTATATTATTCTATGTAATGGCTATTGGAAAAAATGTAAGGTAACAATAAGAAGAATTATAATTTTGGTAATTTCTGGAAGAACGAGGAACCCTGCATGAAGTGAGTAAAGTAGAACTTAATTTGGTAAAACCAGAGTATGGTATTTGTAAATATGTCTCTGCTAAGTTTATTTGCAGGAAATTCAGGCGAACATTCTTTTGAGGCTATCACTAAAATTAACTATATGAATTTGTTGCCGACCCAGATGCCCATTAATTATTGTGTACCTTAGCTATTTTGAATATAAAGATAAATTAAATTTTAATTTGTTGGGTATTCAATCATTGGCCAATTTGCTTCCATGTCTCATAATGAATTTGAAAAGGGTAAAATGCATCATTATTATTTACAGTTTTGTTTCTTCTTCTTTATTCAGCAAACAGTAATTTCGATATATGCAATGTTTTATTTTATTTCAGTATGCGTATGATACAAGTTAAATTCATGTCAGTTGATGTAGTATTTGAAACAAATTCCATAGCTTCTTTTGGTTGTATTCAGGTTTATTTTCTTATAATTTCCATAATTTGGCGTGTATGTTGTTGTAGATATTGTGCAATTAGAAATAAAAAAAAAATACAATTACAATATACTGTCTTCAAACCTCCATTTCCGTTGATAGAATTTAAAAGTTCGTTATTTTCATACGAGAGTAGTTTATCAAGTATATTCTTTGCACCGACCGATTCTGGACAACCCTTTTTTTATCGATGGAGACGCTTAAGCAAGGTCAAGTTCAACTCCACTTTGTTAAATGGACCTATGTATCTTATATTCTATGACATTCGTAGGTGCTACTGGCCTTTCAAGTTCTGTGACAAAACCACATAAAATGTAATCTAGTGGCGAACGAGGTGGCCAAGCTACAGTGCCGCTTCATCCCATCCACTTGTCGCCAAAAATCTCATTCATCTCTTGTCTCGAACACAGAACATAATGGGGTGGTACATCATCGTGTTGTATCCGCATGTTTATGCGAACATGCAAAGGCAAGTCTTCCAGTAATTGAGGCAGTACGTTGTGCAGAAAGTTTGTGTAAACTTGTCCAGTCAAGCGACTTTTAAAAAAAAGGTACCAATGATGTGATCGCCGAAAATGCCGCACCAACAATTAATGGACCACGTATGTTGAAATGGTTCAGTTCTCATCCATCGAGGATTCTCATTTGCCTAATAATGCATGTTATGCCTATTCACATTTCCAATATTTGTGAAGTAAGATTCGTCGGAAAAAGAGCACATGACTCAAAAAGGAGACATCTGTGCGCATTTGTCTACGAATCCAATTACATAAATTGTAGTGATTTAAGAAATCATTGCCGTACAGATCCTGTTGTAATGACACACAATGCAGATTGAACTTGTTTTGATGTAAGATTCTTAATACAGATCGCTTTCCATTTGCCTTCTGCTCGCATGTGACTTTAGTGCAGCAAAAGTTACGATAGCAGCCGCATTGTTTTCATTCACATACGGTCGACGTCTGACTCGTGTTTGTTTCACTACACCGAAGCGACAGAAACGGTCAGCTAATCGCTTAAAAGCCATGTGCGATTATTGTTGCCTATCCGGATAACGAGCTGCATACAAATCCTGAGCGTTTCTGTAATTTTTACGGCATTCCACCAACACCATCAACTTATCAAATGATTCTTGAAAATCGTTCATTTTCACGATCCGATGTACTCACATTAGAAGGTAATGTGTGAGTAACTGATAACTTTGGATGCGTGTCAAATGACCTTGTGTTGTAGGTCACTGAGTTCGTCGTCAAATGGGTACTAATGTCATCGAAAAAAGGTACATATATCCATTTAACTATGTGGAGTGACCTTCATGTAGCTTCTGCACATCCACCGATAAAAATAGGTTGGCTTTCTCGAACACTGAAACTTTTGTTTGAAACATTTATGGATGTGGTTACTAGTTTGAGTGCTATTGCTCTGCAAGACTTTATGTTCCTCACCCTGTACACACACACACATATATGTACACATATATAGTTGTATGTTGTAATTCTGAGGACGGGCTGGCTGGGGCATGTGTCGAAACACCTTCAGGGCTGGTCCATTACTTACAAGCCGGACTGTCTCATAGTGGGAATCCCGATGAGATTCATCAAACGGATCGGCGTACGAGACTCAAATCACGTTCGAAGCATGATGAAATATCTATTTTTAGACCTACGTAATTCGGTGAATCCCCAAAGATTGGCCGAAGTATATAAGGGCCGAATCAACAGATTTGGAGGGAGTTCGCTATTGGTCTACTAGAGGAAGGTGCTATGCTTGTGGAGAGAGACTGGTGAAGACATCTTTGTGATGTCAGAGACTACTGTGAGGCTGCAGGCAGCTACCTTCGGAGCAGTATTGGGTGGAACAAGAGAAGAGCTGCTGCGGGTCGACGGACAACAAGGAGGTGCGCGACGGGAGTCGAACCTAAGACCTCTGGAGTGAAAACAGTGGTGTACTCGGGGTACTGCGCAGCACATGGTGAGCCATCACCACTTCGGACTGATAAGTTTGTACAGTGTCACTAATTGAGAGACTGTTTATTGGATACATGACTGATGTTTTATTGTGATTTGTAGGCTTTGATTAATGGTAAATATTGTTGTGTTTTAATAGTCAAAGTTAATTAACATTTCTGTGGCACAATTGTCATTGTGTGCATAATTAAGTGTGTTGTGAAAGTTATAGTCGATTGCTGTTTTGCGTATTTTTTGTAAGCTTTGTGAGCTAGTAAATCAAAAACTTAACGTAACTCTTTTATTCAAAATTATAAGACCTCTATCCCAAAGATCTCACAGAATTGCCCACAAGTAAAAGTTTTGCTAAACTATATATATATATATATATATATATATATATATATATATATATATATATATATATATATATGTACATATTTTCTGTGTTGTGAGGTATCCATATGTAGGTAAAAAATAAAAAAGGGGAAAAAATTTGTTTTCGTTCGCTGAGATGTTAACATTGCGAAGATTTTGTATGAGTACAGTCGTGTCTTTACCTTCGTTTGTAATTCACAACTACACGGGAGGATTGATTGCAAGCTGAGACCAATATGAAGGAAGCTAGGTTACTTAAAGTATGGATACTCTTTTCAATCTCCGGTAATTTGAACACACATGTAAAGCCTTGTAAAGATGTAATTTCTTTTACACTAGAAATCAGTTTACTTCGTCAGTAAAGCCGCGAAATGCTACGTGTCTGCTCCTGGGGGCCTATGCTGGAAAACACAGCTCGAGCGTTCGTGTACGAGTCGTTTCGAATGGTCAGATTCGCATACGAACTGGCCTAGTTGAAAAGATGTATGCTCCACTGTCTCGAACTCGTATACGAAATAAGTGTACGAAGTGAGCACCGTTGGTCGACAAGATGGCGGCTATTCAAATGTCTATCTCGACTTACAAAATATGAGTTTCTGTGATAAATAGGGGATTTAAAATGTTAATGAGCATGCTAGAATAATCTTAATACTAGCAGAAACTATGTTAGTGTGACTAACTCGACCTAACAGAAAAGGAAATGTCATAATAATCGAAAAACTAGATTTTGCACCTTACATACAATAAATACTATATTTTTGGACATCGCTTCATATAGTACTCGTGGTGCTACGGTAGCGTGCTTGCTTGGTGACGAAAGATTTCGGGTTCGAAACTCGCCAAAACCGAAGATTTTTTTTATTTCTATAAATTCATTAATAATTTCATGCTAGCAAAATAACTCTACGAAATATCAATTTATTTTACGTAATTTTCTGTTTTAGACACAATGAGACGAGTCTATCTTCCGTTTGTATAGACGAAGCAACTAATGACACGAATGTAGGCACATACAAATATTTATCTGCGCTTCTCCGGTAAATGGCATTAATAAATATCACATTTTCTTAAGACCAATATGTAATTTTTAAAATAAATAACATAAATTTGAACATAAAGAGTTACTTTTTCCTGTTAGATGGATTAAATAAAGAACACTTTTAGGGTAAGACTAACGAAACGAAGGCTTCAAGAAACTAAAGCTTAAGTTACATGGTTTTAACCTATAATAATATAGCCTAGTTATGTTAATAATTTCAGGTAATTAATTTGAGGCAGTTTAATTAAATTTAGAGCAAATTTTGTTGAATTTTATGTAAGAGGCCAAGTACCTAATGTTAACATGTAGAATTTTTTGTCTCAGTATTTTACTCAATTAAAATTAACCACCCGCATTAATTGTTTAACAGCCATCACGATTATAAAATATTACGAGAACTTTATCCTCGGGTTTGTATATAATAAACAATGAAATTCGAAAGTAACAGAACTGTCTGGTACTACACAATTTTTCATAACATTGTTGCTTGTTGAACTTTATGTGATTCAACAGCGAATGTTAAAATTTTATTTTACACTGTTACAACTGTTCACAGACCAATAACAAAACGTATATGAATACACAAAAAAACTCTGTATGTAGACACACTAATGGAACCTAGCACACAGTTATCTTTTCCTACGATCAACTGCCCACTTCTTAAAAAATGTTTTTCTTTTTTACTGTGTTGCCTGTATCTTAGTGCATTTTTGTTAATAGTTTACTGAGTTTTTAAGGATATAAATAAATATATTTTTAGGACGAAATGTGTACTTGGGGAGAAGTATTTGTGAGCCGTTTAGTGGTGTTGACAATCACTTCGCCTTTCTTCGGCAGCTAAGATGCAGACTCGTGTGGATCCGAAAACTTTGACTTCGAGTCAAGGAGGCAAGTGGCACTGACTATGTCGTCATCCATGTACTCCGGTACCTAAACTCACATAAAATGAACTTGATTTGCCTCCGAATACTTGTGCATTCAGCTCTAGATTCGAACCAGCGATCTTCCGCTGGCGGTGGAGGCATTTACGACCAAAGGTGTCTGTCGACTGTACTGAAGCTGGCCAAAATTCATTAACTGAATTTTATGACAATGTTGCTCCTGTTAACCAACTAACTGTGAGAAGTGAACATTGTGATGCAGATAATGTAATCGGAGCTAACCAGTGGTTTGTGCTGCGATATGTAAGATAGTTAATATTTTTACATTATAGGAATTAATTCGAGTTCTGAGTTAAATTTTTTATTAACCATGTACAGTGTTTTATGTACGTCATGGTAAATAAGAATAGTGTGTTTATTTGCAAAGGTTAATTTGTTTTTTATGTAATAGTATGCGTATTTAATTAAATACATTTTTGAAATTGCGAAAGACTTATGTTCTTACTTTGTTGAATTATTATAGGATCTACTGTATATGCATGACTAAAGTGAAATTTATAAACATTTCCAATTAATCAAAATTATCTAGCTACTTCGAGAGACTTTTCTCCTAATTCTCGGTCCCCTAGTTGCTTTGAAAATGAGACTTAACTCCTTATCTTCGGTTTTGAGGATGATACATGATTCCTAATCCTCGGAGACATCTAGCCGCTTTGAGGACGATACTTGATATTTATTTTTGGAGTCATCTAGCCCATTTTGAGGATGAGACTTGACTTCTTATTCTCGGAGTCATGTAGCTGCTTTGAGGATAGTTCTTCGCTGTCTAGCAAACCACACAGGAATCAAATGATCGATTATTAAAACTCGCGCCACATTCTCGGCGGCCAACTCGAGAAACAATACAGTGACTACAGCAGTGTCCCTGACGACGAGTACCAGTACCAATATTACAGGTGGGCGAAGGTTGTCAAGTATTTCTGAGGCACCAGTATCAATATGGCGGCTGAACTGAGACGCGAGTAGAAAGCTAGCGGGCTCCCATGTGATGTTAACTAATGACAGTCAAAAATATGTGCGTGAACAAGATAACTGATGGACACAAGATAATGGATGGATGTTAAGAACAATAGTGACGTTTAAGTCTTGGTCAAGAGTAAAGATTAAATTTGAAGGCAAACGGAAATGTCTGTGTTAAATATGTTAATCAATGTTCAAACAAATTCAAAGAGTGAACATATCAATGTCAAATGTAAATATCAATTAAAAATAACATGGTCAATGATCAAATGTGAACGTCAAAATTCAATGTTTGGTCCAAGATGGTGGATTTTCCAAAGATGGCCGGTTGATCCAATTTGACGTATTAATCCAAGATCTCCGCCGTACATCATGTTCACCCACCACTCTTCAGCCCTGCGACAGCCTATCCATTTATTTACTGCTGATACTAGTTTGAAGCTCACCTGAAATGAGTGAAATGATGATTAAGAAACAAACAATGCAACTTTAAATTGTTTAGTGTTTTACAAACGTAGTGGATTCGTTCATGTATCAGAACATAATAGCAATTTAAAATCAACTTAAACTATTACAGGAAGGGTATGAAAGAATACACCAAGATTGAAGGCACATATAATATTAGCCATATCAACTTAAATCTTGATCGACAAATCTAGTGAAATGTCAACGGTAAGTTATTTTTCTAAGTCGACTAAATCCCGAGGTACTCTGACGTGACCGGCTGCATGCCACTTTCTATTACTTCAGAGAGCTTATAAAAGACGGCTGTCCTTTCTTGTGCTTATAATTAACATTGTTATAATGGCTGGGAATATAGCATCAGTAAGGCTCGTGTTTCAAATTTATATTTATGTTATAACAATTTTGTTGGTGAATTAATTATGTTTTGTAACACACAAAAAATAAATTTTTTAGCTTCTATTCTTATATATGTTGGTCACCTTGAATGGCTTCATATTTAGCTGTATATTTTTATTGTATCTGATTTTACAATTTTTTGTTAACTATGTTGTTTTAATTTTTTTCCTTACATATTTTGAGATAAAAAATATAACATTTTGGAAGAATAATAACAGATTGGCTGCTGAAAAGTAGCAGTTAGAGGCAAAAAATTAAAAGAATGTATTTTTACTACACACAGTTTAAAGGCGTAATTTTATGGAACACTGGTAGGAGGTTTTTGGGTTCGAATTCCATGTAAGAAAAGACAAAAGGAACTGCAGTGATATTATAGACGCACAAATAATAACAGCTGGCAGAAGATCTAACTTTCATCTTGAAGAATTATATGGATCGCATTTCTTTGTGACTAGGCACCCATTAAAGAGTGAAAAGAAGTAAAATGTTTTTTCTTCGATATCCTCTATATTTAATTAACTTGGTGAGGAATCATTAAGTTTTGGGGGGTGAGAAGTCGTAAAAAGTGTTTTTGTCATGTCCTTAAGAGCGCGGTCTACCGCAATTTTCATCATCATTATTTTATTTTTTATTTGTACCACATATTTTTTTGTTATTTAAGACACAAATTGTGGCTAAATTTGGCTCTTGTGAAATTTTTTATCTCTCATAGTTGTCGCGTAATGGCTTTTTAAAGTCATATTTTGCATGTTTCCGTTTTAACGACCACACTAAAACCAACTAATATATCAAACTGAAAAAAATCATAGTGGATAAAGACATTGCAGACTACAATGGCATGCTAATAAAATTAAAGAATATAAATTATTTGAACTAAAAAAAATGCTGAAACTGAAAATATAAATTTGAAAAATTCAATGATTTTTTTTAAAAATACAAATAATTTTTAGTCTTTAATTTTATGAGCATGCAATTGTAGTCTGTAATGTCTTTATCCACTGTGATTTTTTTTTTCAGTTTGGTATAGCAGTTGGTTTTAGTGTAGTCGTTAAAACGGAAACATACAAAATATGACTTTAACAAGCCATTACGCGAAAACTATGACAGATAAAAAATTTCATAAGAACCAAATTTAGTCACATTTTGTGTCTGAAATAAGAAAAAAAATATGTAGTACAAATAAAAAAATAAAATATTGGTGATGAAAATTGCGGAAGACCGCGCCCTTAATATCTCATAACACGATAAGCTATCGTTATAGTTTTGCCTCCAACAATTTCACGCGAACTAATCCGCGGTCGAGCGGCTATTAACATATATAATATTAACATTATCAGTGAGATATATGTATCTCAAAACAGACCATCTCGTAACGTTTACGCATTGTACGTACAATATAATTTTACATACGTCCTTTATAAAATAAGTTATACAACACCTGACTTGTATTACGTGAATCATAAGAACGTGGAAAATTGTGTGCACCAAGCAAATTGCTTCATGTAGCAATTAGCAAATCAAGATCAATTTTAGTCGATATAAGTAGATGTACTCACTGTGGGTATAATATGCGGAAGGCGGTGGCAGGGGACAGACCCAGCCTCACTGCCGTGTCATTAATGCAGTGCAGGGCGACGCATGGCAGTGACGCGACTGTGCAACTAACAACGGGGTCGTCTGTATTCCTGGCCGGGTCAAAGGGATCCATGACACAAAAGCCCTAGGAGAGCTGGGATGTAAGAGTGGGAGGGGGGCAGGGGGAGGCAGAGACGTGACAGAACTGTCGTGTAGGGTCAGTGCCAGATGAATAATGGAGAGACAGCAGCGACACGTGAGAACCCAGGCTGCGGCGACAAGGAGGGGAGACGACAAAAACTCACAATTGAATTAAACACATGTCTAGTTTCCGGAAATGGGGTCATGAGGAAAGATTTATGCGTCGCAGGAAATTGAAATTTTATCCCTGTGCTCCATGGAGTATTCCCCCGGTGTTCCAGGGAGACTGGAGAAACTGGTCGATGTGTTGGAGGAAGGTTGTAAATACAGAGCGCCTTAACTCGTACCTGTCGTTATCTGGAGCACACACCCCGGAGCCGTGCACACTCTCATATAAATACTGGCGACTCGGAGCGTTGCAAGAAACACCTCTCAGGGTTTACCTCGATAACAACTGATATGGTCAAGTCTCACTTGAAGTATAAGCCAGTCCACTCACCTGCACACGTCACAAGTACACGACGTAGGAACCAACATATATTTTACGAGAGAGAAATGAACGCAATGAAGTACGACATGTATCAAACACTAAGTGAAAACATGAATAGAATGTTCACATACTGAATAATGTGTGAGATAATATATGAAGAAACAGTAATTTGTTTTGTTGTTATTCATATACGACGATTAACAGACAAGCCGTATGTTTATTGCTACACATAGACCTAAATAAATTAAATACAAATAATACTTATTACTCGCGATAAGCAAACATACAGACAATTAAATATGATTAGAATAACAATTTGAAACAGATTCACTCTACAACAGGATACAAAATACAAAACATACATGCACATGTGTTATAAATACAATATCGATAGCATTACAGTTTCGCATACACTCCTTTTGTTATCACCTACAGTACTTTAATTATCGACTGCAACATAAAAAATTATACTTTTTTATGGCGAGCAGACAGTACTGTAGATAATACTAACATCTACATGTCCTGCTGAATAACAATACTTCAGTCAACCATGTCGACACTTGACACTCATTGCAGTTTGACGAGGATGTGTCTGAGTCACTTTTACTGCTACTAAGTTAATACGAATTTGTTCCATTTGAACATTCTTTACAATACTATCACTGCAGATTATTTCTGTTGACGTGCCTTGTCTGAAGACCAGGGTCGACTCTGCGACGTTAATTTTACTGAATCGTCGTTCACACAAATTTCTTACATTTGAAAGTTTTAAAGCCACTCTCCTGTCCCAACCACAGCTTCACCTGGGCTTACATGTGGTTGATATCGGGGAAGACGCTCCACTGTGTGGCCATGTTGTGATGATATTGTACAAAACGATTATTTTGTAAGTCGTTATTATATTGGGGGTTCATAAGTTATTATTAATTTGGGGGGTTTCACTCAGATGGTAGCTACACTGTGGGTTTATTTAGATATTATTTAGGGCTAAATGACATTAAGACAGTTATGGCTGAACGAGCAGTTACTATACTACAATGGCAGGTACTCTGAATACAAAATAGGTTACAATGTGATCTATTTATTAGGAGGGGAGCGCAATATTACTGACTATTAAGTTATTATATTAAGTTGATAGTTGCTGCCACATAACTAGATCTGACGACCTTACCGAAAGCTGGATTGATGAGGAGACGGCATCGACGAACGAGCACGCACCCGCTGGGGCTCGAGCCCGAGTCCCCAGCGGAGAACTGCACTGCTGTTGATCTGATGAGTGCTGGTGGACGACCGCTCGACGACAGACGACAGACCCCGTTTGCTTGGTAACAGCGCCATATATCGGCGTGCTTGTCCTCGATATTGTGCAACTACGAGGGGGGTGAGGTGAGTTGCTGTCTTCCGTGGTTTCCCAACGCTGACCTGATTGCCGCTCGGACGTCTTGCTGTCCGGCTTGCCAGGCAATATTGCAACATTACCCCCTAATTTTCGAAGAAGATCCGTCCCTGGATCTTTAGGCCGGTCCGAGATTGATGTGAATGTTGGACTCAAATCTGGAATTTTTTCTCTGGCAGTGGGAATATGGAGAAGGTGGTTAAACTCTTCCATGTGGATAGGAATTACTTAGATGGACTAACTAGAGAAAGACGGATAACTAAGGTGAAGGAACTGCCCTCTTGACGTTGACAGTCTGTATACAAGCATCAGCTGTACTCTGCTGAACTAAGGTTGGCCGGTATGTCCTTGAACTTGTGCAAGGCGTGCATAATTCTTCCACACGACCGCGGCAGACACAACGAGTGTGGTATCGCGAATCGCGCCAGCTGTACTAAGTGTTTTGTGTATATGTGGCAACTAATTTGAAAACCATCCATTAGAAGCTATAGTCTCATATTACATATAAGTTATAAAAAGGCAAAGTATTACATTTAACATTATCAATTGAAAAATAATAATAATTGAAAACAATATCGCTCCCCTCTTACAAATGGAGTATTATGTTTACGATTTTGCTGAAAATGAATACAATGTATAACAACAGAAATTACAGTATTGCATTCTGTTACATACTATTAACTACTACCTAATAACATCTGATTTTATGTGTACAGTTTCAGTCTTATCTGTTTTTTCATAAACTACTAAATTTTGATGGCCAAGGCATAGGATTTGGACATAGAATAAGAAGGAAAGTTGAAATTTAGAAGTACATGTAAAAATTATCATATTGTGAATCAAATATGAATAATTAAATTAAATATTTGCAGCTGCATACTAATCCCTAAATTTCAACTCTGTTGAGATCGGAATACAGGAAAACTTGTGCTATTTGAATTCAACTAGGTATACCTAAGAACTAAAAATTTTAATTAAGTTTTCTCTATAATAGGTTTTTTTTCTGTAAGTGTACATAAATATACTTTCTTTTTCACATTAAATTCAAATTGACGCTTCTATGATCTTTTTATAGTAATTTATATCCTTATACATAACTGTAATTGTGGCTGTAATATTCGTCTTTATTATTACAAGTCAGATTTTTCTACTGTGTTATTATATTCACAAAACTTTAATTATCAATTACTTTAATTTTTATTGTTACTTGTATTTTAGGTATACATACATAAAATTATTTTACAACATTTACAACATTTATTGACATTCTTTTTTTTTCTTGCAAGCGAACTGTATTGAGAACAATTATACTAGTGATAATTATATTATTATACGGATATGTATTTTGTGTTTATGGGCAGCAATATAAATTTGTAGGCTCCTTAATATATTTATGAAATTAAACTCTTTTTTTTCTTACAAGTGAACTGTAATGAGAACAGATTAACCTAGTGGTTATCATCTCACTATATAGATGTACCTTTTTTTGTAGACAGCAACACAATAAATACTTTTTTATTTAATTTTCAATTTTACTTTGAAAAATAGCAATAGCTTTCTTTCTTTTTCGCTTTAAGAAACAGGCTGTATATATTATAAAATAAAATTCGAATATGTGTCTGTAGATTGAGGCGTGAATGTGTGGTGTAAAATTTTGTCTGTGTGTTTGAATCTGTATAGGCCGACCTTGTGTAGTAGTATATGTGTGTGTTAGTAGTGAAAATTTGCGTCGAATTTACCTTGACAATGGAGAGAATTGAAATGTACTGTAAGGACCTTGTATGAGGACTGGTTGGCGCCTGTAGTTAGTGATGGTAGTGTTGGTATTGGTGTTGTTGACGGTGACGTTCCTCCGGAGGACTTCGGCTCGATTCTCGGCGTGGTTGCTGTCTGCAATTACTGTCCTTGGATTCTGTAAACACATTGTCTTAGAGAAAGTTCTAAATAAACATATTTATTATGTTTCACGGATAACTATTTCCTTTACTTTGGTTGTTCTTTAAATTTATATTAACAATGCCATTACTGTTCTGTGGGTTAGCTCTCCCTCCATATTTAAATATGTTATTTAGTTAAAATTCTGAATCAAATATCGAAATTGGTCTGCCTCTATTAAAATATTGCTCAGTGAAAATATAAAATTATTTTTATTGCTCTGCGATGCTGTCACTATAAAACTTATTAAATATTTTACAAAGAAATTATTTAATCAATAAATTACTTTTAAAATTCATTAATATTACCTACTGTGTGTGCGTATACTGGAACATTTATTATTTTATTATTACATTACTTTAACTTTACCTATAGATCCATGTGATAAGTATATCATTATTACCTATTGTGTGTGCATATAACAGAATATTTATTATTTAAATATTAAATTGTAACTGAACAAATGTATCACTGTGATAAGTATACTGCTTGTAGCATAACCATTTTACAAATATGAAGGCCTAAGTAGGCATGGGAAAATACCGATAAAAGATAATATACATAAAGAGTACTTGAGATAAGTAATATATAGTAATTAACAGAAAAACGAAATACAATGGACTCGGACACAAAACTGCACTCATGACTCACTTCAGAAGGGCGACCAGAGTACTCAGGTACCTGGACATAGACAATGTGTCGCTTGCCTATCCCCACATTGACAAGGGCTCCCAACGCATCCATGGACGCACCCTATGGTCTGATTAGCCATAGCACCAATAGGGCACAACGGTGGTCTCTCTAGGGAAGGGCACCACTCCTCCCTGAGACCAAAATCGTACGTCACTACGCGCAATTCGCCGACGATAGAAAAGAGAAAGGAAGAAAAATTCCCTCTGAAATGAGTGACTTAACCCTAAATACCTATATCCCGTTATGTCAAACCAACTGAAGAAAGATATAGTATCATTCCAAGTGTACGAGTTATCATTTATGATATCGGGAAGGGGATATCTATAACTGTACGTGCTGTTCATAATTATTAATTTTTTGTATGTGGTTATCAATACTGCTTCTACTATTTAAAATGTTACATTAAACTAATGTGTGCTGGACTGTGTATTATTATTAAAATCGAATTATTATAATTACTACTGTTTAATATTATATAATAAGTATGCTGTGATATGTAAAGAGTAGGATATTTAACTGGTTACTTTATCCCATATCTGAAATACTGAGTAAAAAGTAGTAAGAGAAGTAACATTAAGAAAAGTACGTATTCAAGAGAAATTACCGAACGATCACAAGCGAAAAATCGGCTCTCTAGCTCACCATAGGGGACCAGAAGCTAGTCGTACTCAAGTACAACTGTCCAAAGATCAACTATGTCGCAATCATGGACCCACAGCTGAAAGTCCAAACTGCTCCTACTGCCAGCTCGGCCAGTAGAGCAAAAGGGGCGGTCCCTCTACCCGCAGAGACCAAATTCGCACGCCGGACGCGCAAATCTAAGAAAAATAAAGAAAAGAGAAGAAGGGATCTCCTAATGGCGAGAACTCACTCTACTGTATAGGTTCCTACCTCACAGTTCTATCACCCGTCATATCACTCACACCTGCTGCTGTAACAGAGTTTTACGTCTGCTACCTCAAGATTGGCTAAGTCCTGGACCACAGTTCTGAAAGAACATAACGACTCTCATTCTTAGTACTTGTGTTGCCTCATCTCTCTTAAGTGAAAGTGATAGTGAAAGGATAATGAAATGATGTAAAGTGGAAAGAATAACTAAACAAGCTTCTAATACGTGATACAGTAACGTAAGGTTAAGTTTGTTAACCTGCCTCGCTTCACCGCTTGACACAAGAAGTTGGTAGCACTGTAACCTGAGTTGCGAATTCCTTGTAAGTAGGCCGCCACACTGCTGTGTGTGCAGGCGTGCGCGCGAACTGGAAGAAGCTACTGTATGAACTCTGCCTTCCATATGGCAGCGAAATATTAATATCATGTACTATTGAATGTCAATTAAATGACTGTGGAAAATACAACGGCATTAAACTAAGAAAATACAGGACTCGCGTTAGCGACCAAATGATTATTACTGAAATATTAACTGTTTTAAATTAAAATATGTTTTAAATTTTATATTAAATGCTGAATGTGGTTATTAACTATTCTAATGAAATTACGTAATTACGGCACACACAGAAGAATAATTAAGATGTAAATGCATTAAAATATTATAAAAATGTAGTTTGCAGTAAATTTACTTAATTGTTTTAAATTTCTATATTTACTGTATTATTAAATCTCTAAATTTATTTATTGATTTAACTTTTGAAACTATGTTTTAATATCAACATAAATGGAATATTTGACTGTCATAATGATAATTTGTTGGAACATAAATTTTAATCTTATAATTAAGGAATTACACTGGTTGGGTGGGTGGGGAAATTAGTTAAATTAATAATTTGACTAAATTTTAAGTTGATTAATTTGTAGAGATGGTGGCTTGGCTGTGAGAGTTGAGGAGCGAAAGGCACCTGCACCATTGTTACTAAATAATTTATTTTGTAAGTCGTTATTATATTGGGGGTTAATAAGTTATTAGTTTGGGGGGTTTCACTCAGATGGTAGCTACACTGTGGGTTTATTTAGACGTTATTTAGGGCTAAATGACATTAAGAAAGTAATGGTTAAACGAGCAGTTACTATACTACAATGGCAGGTACTCTGAATACAAAATAGGTTACAAACTGTTCTATTTATTAGGAGGGGAGCGCAATATTACTGACTATTAAGTTATTATATTAAGTTGATAGTTGCTGCAACATAACTAGATCTGACGACCTTACCGAAGGTGGATTGATGAGGAGACGGCATCGACGAACGAGCACGCACCCGCCGGGGCTTGATCCCGAGTCCCCGGCGGAGAACTGCACTGCTGTTGATCTGATGAGTGCTGGTGGACGACCGCTCGACGACAGACGACAGACAGACCCCGTTTGCTTGGTAACAGTGCCATATATCGGCGTGCTTGCACTCAATATTGTGCAACCACGAGGGGGGAGGTGAGTTGCTGTCTTCCGTGGTTTCCCAACGCTGACCTGATTGCCGCTCGGACGTCTTGCTGTCCGGTTTGCCAGGCAATATTGCAACATTGTTATCACCCACATAACTTACAGCTGTTCTCTTGGTTTGTGTAATTTCTCAAGTTGACGCTACACTGGTATTTAAGAATGACAATTGAAACCAGCCTATGTTGCTGCCTTAGTCATTCATACATGTTATTCTTTCTATTGTTAGAAGTTTAGGGATTATTCCATTAACATGTACTGCTGAGGGATATTATCTACTACTACATTGTTCGACAGCAAATTCAGAATTAATCTTCTTTCAGACTCGTAAAATAATTTCCTTCATTCATGTTATCGTGATATTCTTCTGACTTCTGGTCTGCGTTCCGTACATCTAAGGAATTTTCCAGAAATCCAGCCGCAATCACATTTATGTAATATTATCAACCGTTCACCATATGCAATAGAACCAGTAGAACCTTGCATGGAATTCATTACTTCATGTGCTGATGGATGCGTGTGATGATGATATGTACATTTCACCTGTGAACACACTGGGCCTGGCATAGTCGAGTCGTCATTGTTATCTTGTCTTGTATGCAATAAAGTTTGCATATCGCATCCTCTCTGTGCTGTCTTTACTATGGTGACATGGGTTTTAATCGATTTTTCTTTCGTTGCTTGTTTTCAAATATAGCTTTCCATTTGTTTTCGGGAGTGGACATAATTTTGTACGAGATTTTACTTATTGTATTTATTTCATTTATGGCTGAGTTATTTGCATTCAAACTATACTTGTTATGTTGCTGCAATGGCGTAGGTCTAAAATATTTCATTTAACCTATGACTTACATTTGCAGAACGTGCATTTAAGAATCTTTTTTTTTTTAATCCTCGGTTTGTAAAATGCTTTTGCGAAATATCCTCGCTACAGATGCTTCTTATTTTTACCACTATTAATCTCATTTTAAACGAGCATTTTGAAATCCATTTGTAAATAACTGTCAATCATTGCGGCAGCAGTACCTCGCGGCAGTTTACATATCGCTCGCCGTCGAACCAGGGGCGTCAGGAAGTGGCGAGGACTGGAGGGGAAGTTGACACAAAGCCGAAGTGCAAACAAACCCCAACTACCAAAACTTCTGGGGGGGGGGGGGGGAGTGAAAAGCCCACGGCTGAATTTCATTTCGCAGTCGAAATGTCTTTCGAGTCTTTATTGGCTTTTCCAAGCGACGTGATTGAAAATGCAAAATATTCTGACCTCGTAAAGGAAGAGTGGGTTGAGGAAAAAATTCATTTCATTTGACGCAGGAACACGCACGTCATGAACCCTACATACCACACTCCTGTTACGTAACTTCTCATTCACGATATTTACGTTCTTGCGCTGACTTACAGTAGCTTTGGAACGAAGATATATTGGCCAGTAGCTTATCTTGGCATCTGAAATATAATTAACACATTGAACACTTGGAAAAGTTTAGGTTCTTTCAGCGTTGGGTCCAAGAGCTCAACTATAGCTGATAGACTGTGATGCAGGACAGTGACAAGAAAAGTGGCCTGAAAAATGTAAACTGTAAGGAGACATCCTCCCTTATATCTGTCTATTAACTGTTTGAGCAGGAAGTGAGAACTCTTAGCTGTGTGCGGATACTGTGGCAGTTGGTCCTAGCCATAATTCTGAGACATTATTCCTGTTTAGTGTGACGTGGTTCGTGAATGATGTATGTCTAATGAGCACACGAATAATAGTCTGAAGGTATAAGATACAGTTTACAATTGTGTAAAAATAATTATTAATTGAATTAAGTAATAAGTCTAGAAATAAAACTAAGGCAAACATTTTAATTAAACGTAAACTTAAATTTGTGATAAATTTATGCGTCTAGGGAGTACGAACTGGTTATCTAATTTATTCGATGACGTTGAAATAAACGTGTACTTCCTACGAAATTCCTCTCATCAGCTTGTTTTCATATATATGGATATGTATAATATGTAATATGTATGTATATATAGATATAAACAATATATTATATGTATGTACACATTTTATAATACATGCTATACAAACGCGCTGCGCATGATATCCGAGAGATATCCTGTTAATGTTCCGAATGAACCAAATACATGCCGGGCAATCTATGGATACCCTTAGGATATTGTAATGGTTCTTAGTGTTAAGATTCATGAGATTATTAAGATGATTGGATTACAATAATGACAGTTAATATAATTTAAAATATTACCGAAATGAAATTAATTTTTTTGAGGTGACATAAATCTTGGAAAATTCCTAAAGAATATCATTTGGATATCCCACAAGTATTTCCCTTGGACATCACTAAAGTATATTCAATAAATATATACCTCAAGCGTATGTATGTAGGTTATCCAGATAGATAATTGTAGTAACATTGTTAAAACTTTTAAGGTAGCACTATGTATTATTAAAGTGTATTAATAGTTTCGTTATGTAAATTATCGCTCAAATGATTGCGTAAAATTATTCCTAAAATGCATTAAGAAACATGGTTTCCTGTTATGAATAAGCATGGACATTTCAGCAAGACGGCTTAGTGATCAAACACTTATATCTAATATGAGATATTTATATGGGCTGATGTTTGATAACATTTTTCTGTAAAATAATTTGCACTAAATTCTAATTATTAGACTTTGATAAAAATATTTGTAGCACTGTTTGTAGATCATTTTTCTCTCTCATCGTAATTTGTATAGTTAATAATTAGGAAGTAATTTGTAAGAACTCGCATATATTAAAACCAACGTTTTATATTTTATTTGTTAACATATTTGCCTTCCAGTTCGCGCTGAATATTTACGTATGCAAGTCACGGATATATTTACACTTTGCAACAAAGAGTGGTGATTTCTTCACACGTCATATTACTCCACAGTCATCTGTTAGAGTGCGATTGTATTTGTGATGGTGCCATCCACCTCTTTCTTTTCCTAACTTTGCCGCTTGCAGCATCACCTCACGAGGCCCAAATTATATTTACAGTATGCAAGGTCCTTGTCTCTGTCACCATAATTATTTTTTAAAAGAATTTTAAATAACTGATTGGTTTCAAACCTTCCATACCTGCGTCGTCAGGGAGTTAGTAGAATATCATAGTAAGTAGTATTTTATTGAGGTTGCGTTTATTAAGTTCGCAAGTATAATACTATATGTGTTTAGTATTTAATGTCAGCCATAAGAATTTTTCTATCGTCCGTGCCCTCGCTCGCTTGGATTGTTTCACTAATACTTAGAATATCTATGTGATATAACATTTAAAGTGTTTCCAGCTCTGATATGATTGTGAATAGTGAATATGTTTCCGATATGAATGTGCTTGATAGAGAACACTTTATACCTTTATACGACTTTCATACATGTAGGAATATGATGTATTGCACATATGAAGGTCATAAAATATGTATTACTCTGACAAGTCTTTATAAACCTATAAACTTTAAAATACTTTAACAAGCGTAGGATAAGAAAATATGTTAACGTTGTGTACTACACAACTTTCTTGTGCAGGATATAGAAAATACACTGTGATCACATTGAATATTTTTAACGTTATGTAAGATTTGCAGAAATGTATGCTAAAGTAGGTCCGCAACTTGTCCCGTGTGTAATGCTCGTAGAGTATCAGGGAATGTTATAAGCCGTGGTCAGCTGTAACATACAGGCCCGGGAACACTGACATTGTATCACATTACGTACTGAAAGAAATGCAGTCTGCAACAGCGAATATTTCACTTCTAAGTGGTCATACTTGTTATTCAGGACGTCTGACAAATGGTTTACAAATCAGGTTTTCCCTGTGGTAATTAGCTGATTGTGTGTCGCAGAAAAATATTGTGCAGCGTTTTAGTTATTTGCGTAAATATCGTTGTGAAACATACAACAAATCAGTATTTCTAATGGCTAAATGAATATCGAAGGTTAGCAAAATAAATTTTACATCTTTTCACCCGTTCAGGATGCAAAATTCGACAAAAATCCTTGAATTGTATTTCAGACATTTCTGTAAGTACCTCTTTAATTAAAGATGTAGGCCTAATAAAGAATGACAGGCCGTTTGCTTCAAGCTGTACCGTCGATTTAAAAAAAAATTCACGCCTTACCACCCGCGAAATGTCAAATTTAGAAAATTTTTGGAAACTGGGGTTTTCGGGTATGTTTTGTAACTGTCTTCCTCAAGAAAAAAGAAAGCCTGTATATCGATGGGTTCGATTACTATTACGAGTTTTCAGGAGACCAATTACAAAAAAATAATAAAAAAATACTTTCTCTGCGAGCCCATTGGGTTCTAGTTAAATCAACGATTCATCGACAACTCATCTTACCTCTTTACAACAATTTTCATCCCCTCAGGAGGTGTAGAATTTCAAAAACTCAAGAAACGAATTTTAAGTAATTAGGTATGCATAAATCAGAAGCAAAAGTGATGTTGGAAACCTAAATGTTGAATTGGAGAGAGAGATGGATAGATAGATAGAGAGAGAGAGATAATAGTAAAAAATTGGTTGACCTCTTCTCGCTGAATTTTTATTAACTAGCTTCGTTGTCTGTCTGTTTGCCTGTCTGGTACACATTTTGTAACATATTGTTGCGAGCCGCGACTGTCTGGCTGGGCTAGGACCCCTCCTTCCCACTCACTCCTCGGCGCCGTGGCTGTCGGGCAGGGCGGCGAAATACAATACAGTGGCGGCAGCGCTAAAAGACCTCCTCGGGTGCCGCATGGATTGTATTACTCCATGATAACCACCTGCACCCAGTATCGGGTAACTGAGGGAAAATATCGTGATCGGGAATGTTCCTGTTCCCTCTTTATCTCTCGGGGTGGTGCTTGACTTTAAAACGACATCTTTCCAGGAGGTAGGAGAACAGAGACTTGCCGAGATAATTCGTTAAGAAGGAGGGTGGGGTATTTAAGGGGGAGCTGCAGCAGGAGAGAGAGAGTTTTAGCTGGCAGGTGCCTGGTGCGATCTCAAATGATAGTGACAAGTATTGGATTGCGACGACTGTTCGAGGGTGTCCAGCGAGTGGGACCGCAGCAAGTAGAAGGAAGAAGGTGATTCTAGCCCAGAAAAAAAATTTCGGTATACTTTCATTGGGTCCACCATTGTGAGTGACTAGTAACCTTTCCATATACAGATAACTTATGTAGATGTATTTTTTATCCTTTATGTAAACAGTAGTTATTTGTTCTGTTTGACATTTATTGGGTTAAATCATTATAGACATAGGTTTTATTGTATATACAGTTGTAAATCAACTAGGTTAGCTTAATTTTTTTATTTTATCAAAGACCTCGATCCCCAAACGTACCTAGCCCACAACTTGTAACAATATTTTGAACTAACTTCCCAAAGAGCTAGAGAAATGAAACTCTTAAAACACAGCTCAGGGTTGGACGACAATGCAATATTAACTCACATTCTTGTCTGTCTGATTATTTGTTTACCCGCTTGGAAAAAATGTTGCTTGTTTAAAATGTTCACACACAAAATTAAAATACAGAAAAGAGAACCTTAATAAATCTTTTAAAAAGTTCTGAAAAATAGAATATGTAATCCTTTCAAAATGTTTGTAAGAGTTTGAACTGAAAACACAAGGATTTCGCAGTAGATAACATTAAGAAGGTGAAGGGTGTAGCTGTCGTTGATAAAACTCACACAACGGTTCATAACATTTGCAGTGCAATCAATTGTTAGTCACTTATATGATGTATCTAAGCAGCAACTATCTTTTACATGTGACACAAACGTTTCGATTTAATTGTTACAAGTTGTTTTATAAGATAAATTATTTAATTCTTTTACTTAATTTTAATACGTGGTAAATAAATTGTTTTATTTAAATAAAGTTTTACCCCATTTGAGGTAGAATTCGAAACAATACTTAAATATTTACTTAAGGTGGTTATTTAAAAATGTCCTTGACCAAATATCATATCAATATCTTGATTGGTTTAGTATATATGGAAGAATAACAGAAAACAAATTTCAAGTATTTTTCGGCTATCTATAGCGGTCGAATAAAAGAAAACATCTTGAAATCTTATCTTATAGTATCACAACGACACCCTATTGGGGTCTTGCTATGTAGACTATTTAAAAATGTAATTTTCTTTTTTTTCTGCTTCGGGTTAAAATTGGGAAAGATCTTAAATTTTTTTCTTTTCGGTTATTAATGAAGTATTCATTTTGAAGCGGAAAGTAATTATATATCTCGAAGAGTTAGATAGATACCCAGAATATCAAGAATTAATTAATAACCCATTTCAAGCCTATTTAATATCTTTAATGACAATTAAAAACACATTGAAATAACATAATATGCGTTTCTATGAGTGTCTCATTTAACTCATAATCCTGACGATAGCCCGTTGATTACGAATTATTTCGGCGATATGTAATGTGCCAAAACAGACTTATAGTTAAAAATCGCAAAAACTGGAACGTATACTAGTAAAGGTGTCCAGACTAGAAATTTTTAAAAATGTGCCAGCTGTGTGGCTGGGGAACTTAATTGTGTTTCCCCATAACTTTCTTCAGTATCACTTCGAGACATACATCTATGTTGGCAGTCCAGAAGATAATATGAATACGCTTTGTTCCTAGAGACAGAGTTCTTGGAAGGATCCCTGGATGCTGCAACACTTGTCGTGTCACACCCCGCCTATTTCACCATGTCCTCTTGAAGCTCCAGCAAAGTTGTGAGGAGCCACGCCCACTCTGAGAGACCGCCAATCAAGAGTGGTGTCAAGTCAATATAAATAGGAGCAATGTGTAAATAAAAGGGTTATAGTAATATGGATGAGAATTGATATGTGCAACTTGACTTAATAATGTAATTTGTAAATTTTTCAGAAAAAGAATTTTAAAATGATATGGCAGGCGGTCAGTAGCCACGGACTTGCCGTTAGAAGGTGGTGTGGCCTGAAATATATTTTATTTTGTGGCTGTGATTGGCCGGCTAGAGACGCAAGTAAAGTTCATGATTACAAGGATATAGTCACGGGAGTTATCAAGCACTCGGTCGTCGAACTTTGTAAAGACGGCCCACGCGGACGAGAAACGTGTTTCATTACAGAGTTGTAATTAGTTTAAACTCTCTCCCACGAAGCTCCAAGGAGGGTAACCGCGTGTTGAGGTTGCTGTCAGTTTGGTTGTATTAAGTTGACGGTTTTGCAAAAGGAGGGTAGTCACTTGTGTGATAGACACGAAGCGGCCCAGTTTAAGCGAGCTAATAGGTGTTTGCCCACGAGAGCCGATATAGAGGACCACGTGTGTGCTTGCGATTAAGTGACGTGATTCATTTCCCCGAGGTGCAAGTTAACAGCGACGCAAAGACTGCGGCACCAGACATTGTTTAGTTGCATCTAGTGAAGTGAGGCCATGCCTCTGACGATCACAAGACGTGACTTCAGCAACTTTTCAAACGTAAAAAAAAATATCGCGAAACATTTGATTGATTGCAGATAGATGTTGCGGTCCCTTGACTGAAATATCAGGAACATGTAATTTCTTCTCAAAGATCTCACCACGAAGGACACATTACAGGGTTGACTAGTTCCACGCGACGGGGAAAGATTAACGGCCAGTAAAACAATACAGCCGATAAGAAATGTATGTAGGAGTAAGCTTTTAGTGAAAGAATGTCGGAAAATCCCTTCTCGGAGCTTGCCTTAGCTCTGAGGGAAACACATCTTTAAAAATTTCACGTTTGTTGTTCCACTGATTTGTGAAGTGATATTTGATATGTCAATCAGGCAGTTGGGTATGTTACGTCACCAGTTAGTGTCTCATCAATGCCAGGCAATTATGGAGTTCAGCAGTTGCCTATGCATTACTCACCAGTCTCAAATACTTCATAGTTTGGTAGTGTGAAGTGCATACGTTGCTACGGAACTCAGTCGCCACTTCCTGCTGCAGTTGCACACGCCCACAATGAGGATGATCAAATCCTCTGACGTTTAGGAACTTACAAGGCATACGACCGTTCTGCGCATTGAACACGCCAGAAACACGTACCCTCAGATGGACTTCAGAAATTTTCTTGATTGCTGCTATCAAATCAAGACGTGATAACGATTGCAGTTTTTTCCCTCATAAATATACATAGAATTTTTGTCCGTAGCCTAATTAATTAATTTTAGTGTGTTTTTGCTGAAACATGAAAAGAACTTTTTTTTTCGCTTGGGTTCTATCATATTTGAAGTGCAGTGAGTAAATGATTGCAAAGTTATACTTTCGTGAACTGTTAGAGTCGTGTAATTCTGTTTAAACTCAGAGGCGCATAGTGTAGAAACTTCGTGTCTTACAATGTTATACACAATAAAGAGAATGGTACGGATGACACATCATCAAAATTGTGGCTATCATATGCACTATCACCTCACAATTTATTTTTCTCGTTCCCAGTATTGCTGCCACAAACAAAGTATAAAATTATTTAAATTAAACAGATAAAATAAAACGAATAAACATAAATGTCAGGGGTATACGTTTTGTAAACCAATTATGATAAAGTCTTGTAAAGACGTCATTAGTTTGTATCCAAACATTTCAGGTACCGCAGTTGACGCATCTCCTAGGGCGCTCGCCAATTATCTAAATGTCACATGTTAGACTCCGTTTTGAGATCACTCGCGGTGTTCACGTGTGGTTAACGTGACAGAGGTTGTCATTGCCCGGCGTGTTTTCTTGGAATACTTCTGCCCCTTTCACTTCGCCGCTACTCCATGGTCGTGTCGTATCGTCTCGTTGTTTCCAGCATTCGCTACATATATATCTTCACTCCATTGTAGTTCTGGTTCCACCGACAAAACACATTGTTTGAATTGAGCCTTTGAATATCGCATGAAGGAGTGTTTGATTTAGTTGAGTAAGGTGAAACAAAATGCAGCTTTCATAACTCCGAAACACCAATACTTGAAATAAAAAAATTATATGCTAAGTAAATCTGTATTACAATAGCAAAAAGTAATAAACAATAGTAATAACACAAAAAATATCAATAATGTTAAATATTCATATTGAAAGAGACTGGAAATGTACTCTATTGTGGCCACAGCATTACACTGTGTTTTTTTTAAAACTGACTATTTATTTCAAAGCCAGTTCCGAATTTATAATAAACTAGATGACCCGGTGAACTTCGTTATCACCTATCCTTACGACATTAACTTTATAACCTTTCGTCTGACGTTCGACAGACAACTGAAATATAAACACTCAATAACCAACTTTTTTTTCATTCCAACAAAACAGATATTGTGTTTGTGTGAAATAGCACAATAAAGTTTTTTTTTATTTATAACCAAAACAACGACAACAATAACAATTTCTGAACGCACCACAGATTTATATAAATACGAAGCAACAAACCAAAAATGACAACCATCAAACCAACGACAACCATCAAAATATTAAAATATTGTGTTTTTACTAGCTTCCTCGCATTTTTTTTTTTTTTCATATTTTCTCACAGTTTAAACCTTGTTTGGACTACGACAAACATTTCAAAACCAAAATCAGCTAAATCGGCCCAGCCGTTCCGAGTTTTAGCGAGACAAAGGAACAGCAATTGATTATATATATATATATATATATATATATATATATAGAGAGAGAGAGAGAGAGAGAGAGAGAGAGAGAGATAGATGGATAGAGATTATTCTCTGGAAAAACAATCAATCAGTCTGAACGTTAAAAGATTGTACTCTTGTACACAAATAAAGCAATCTACTTTCCGTGGTCGGCCACGTAAATAGTAACATACAGATGCTGAACCAGTAAATATAAACTTATTCAATGCCTCAGTTCCAGAGTAGAGCATGATAATAAAATTTGTAACCAACAACCATCCGATAAGGTGTTTTCCTATGTCTCTTCATGGATACAGAGACAAGAACGGACGAGGTTCACACACGTGCATATGTATATATTGTAACAACTTTGTCGTCCTGGCAATAGCCAAGTTTGTTTGGGATGGAGGGCTTAGATTCTTAAGTAAATAAATTAAATTAAAATTTTTATTTAACTACAATATGTACAAACACTAACATAAAGTATACAACACCCGCGATTCACACTTTTCAAATAAACACTTGCATATATTATATACAGGTAGTCTCCCTTAATGACTAATTTACTACTCTAGTGAATAATTAATTACGTCTCTCTCAAGTCAGTCCACCGGCCACATAAGTTTTTATCGAAAAATGTCTCACAATACACAGTTACAGTTCAACATGTTCGTCCAATCTCACACTTACTCACGCCACTCGAAGAGTCACCGTCATCCACACCTGCGTAGCCTCTCCTCGATCTGCTGGTCCCGTCTCGTCCCTCGCTGCCAAGTCAGTCGCGGACACTCACCAGCTGAGCGCAGCAATCACTCCGTCTATGAGCTCAGTTGGCCGGTATTTGTAGTCGCGCGCGACGACGCCCAGAATATTCTCAGACCTCGCTGACCACGCTGGTTGATGTAAGCTGAACATTTCAGGTATTGAGGGAAGATTCAGTTACGTCCGAGATGAATTCTTTTCTCGGATGACTGAGATGTGCTCACCCATTCAGAACACCAGTGTGGTCAGCTAGGCGAGAGTGGCCCGCATCGCCAGGGACAGGAAGGTGGAGGAAAGGCGGTGGGTGCAGTCCACTGACTCGTCGCGTGACTGGTGATAGCGAAGACGGAGAGGGGAAAGAGGAGTGGCGCAGTCCATGGTCTCGACGCTGTGCCGCCGGGGCTGTAGGTAATGAACTGGGAAGGAGGGAGGGGAGGCGGCGTGGCTCGCCAGGCGACCCCGTCCAACGCCTTCGAGAGTGCTGACTCTTCACATTATGTATGAATGACTGCATATGTATACCTGTGCTGATTTATATGCCAATTATTGTCTCAGACACTTAGGATTCACAGTATGTTCGTAAAGTGAAGTTCTAATAACACATGTGAAATTATATGTAATCACACATGACAAACTTATATGTTATTACACGGAATGACAACCAAAGCACATCAACATAAGATTTAGAAACGACAATGTGCGACATAAACTGTTATACTTATTTTAAAGGCACTACAATATAAGAATTGAATAGTAGTGGACAGGTTGTGGTAGCTTTAATATCTTGAGAGTATACTATTATGAACAATGTAGCTGTGGTCCATACAACGGAATGGAAATTACATTAAAACGCTATACAAAATATAACTAAACTAAATTCTTAAGAGTGCATGGTAGATAAATAAATAATGAAAACATCAATTGATTTCTACGCTATTTTCGAAGGCAACATGGATAAAATACTCAATGACAATCCTACATAATGGCATTTACCAACTTTATGAATAAATATTAATCCAAAAATACTAATTCGTTACGCGTGATATCTTGCGCCGCAGTTTAATGCACGAGGTTTCGGCATCAGAGATTATGCCTCAGAAGTTCGTAACTCTGGAAACAATTTTGTTTAAAACGTTGACTTAAACTATTGTCTAGGATTGCTATTCTTTACTTTTCGCAAATTGGCTTCAAGAAACCTACGGTATAGATGAATGCTTTTAGCGTTTAATTATGTACCACGCCCATTAGTGTAGACGGGCATACATAGAAGAAAAAGTTATAAAAAAATATCGTACAAGGAGGATACAAGAGTGCTAGGGTACAGCACCACTGATCCAGATTTTATTGTTGGGAGCTGGTAGTAGGCAATATGTGCACCCAGTAGGGTCACATGAAGTGAGGACTTACCATGGAGAGGCACTGGAATGAGAAGGGCGCGGGAAACGGGATATCTCCGAGAATACTCACCGACCAGCTACATAGTTTAGCGTGAATCCCACATGTAAAGATACGGGGACCGACCCCGCCGAGGATCGAACCCGGATCGTCTTGGTGGAAGTTGAGTGATCTAACCACTCGGCTGCCGCGGCCCGAGTGTTCCGGTGACATTAATTGTGTGTGCAGGATGTCGGAGATCGTGTAATAAGTCTGCCGTTTAAGTAAATCGAATACAAGTTGTCAGCCTCTAATAATTAAATGTTCATTTGTAATCTAAATATAGAAAGTTTTAGTGAAATAACTGCAGAACGTTTAATCCACTAAGTGGTTGAGCTGCAGGAACACAACTAGGTTATCCGTGAGCCAGTATATCATGCAGTGTGACAGCCCACACTAACTCAGTTATGTTCGAACGCTGGACGACATCAGGTACAATGGCCGCCAATGTGTAACATTTCAGACATGAAGGTTATCAACTTATAGTGTAACCTAATTGTTGTCAATAACACAGGTCAATTTACTAATTGCTTCTTGGTGTTTCGCTATATATTTTATCCCTTGTCAATTTCCTAATGAATTAGTTTCGTCTGGCAGCTACGAATGACCTACAGCCATAGCTTCATGTTGGCTCCTGTTATGCGAAGGAAAGAGGACAAATAGGGTATTTTAAGTGGTGTTGGGAAGGGAGGACGTGGTGATATTTATTGAGTTTGGCGGAGAGGATAGAGGTTATATTTGCTTGTCGACACAGGACCAATCAACTGCGAGTGACTGAGCTGAAATTTTAATAGGGTAATTCATTCTTCCCGACGTCCACGCTAATAGTTTACGACCTACACTTATCACCGTCATACTCTACCCCCAATTAGTTATTTCCAGGAGAAGTAAGTTGTGGTCGTGTCGCAGTTAGTATTTTTATGATACTGAAAATAATCACGTGATCCAATAAATTGACTGAATACAAATATGTTTTAGTAGTAAAGTATTAAGTTTGTAATAAGCAACGAAGTCCGATAAATACTAAACTCTTGGCATCACTGCAAATTAATAATAAAACATTACCAAATTAGTTATAAGTTTTCCCGCTGGAATATGGCTTATAAAATGACGACGCTGCGATTCGTTATCCTCTCCGGGATTGCAGAAGTTAAAGTTAAAAACTAACAAAAACTTTGCGTATGTACAGTCATGGACACAAAAATTGGGCCACTGAAATAATCAAAGTCCACTTCGGCAATCATCGGCTGTGTGTAAACGGGAGCCTGGCATCTAGGCAACCTGCAGAACAACGAATAGCGGTGCGCTCTAACTGCGCTGGGCACAGGTTGTGTTGTAGGATTGGAGCATCGCCCGTTCACACCTTCCTCTAGCGACCAGGCACTGTATATTGGCTGAACCAGTGCGGCGCACAAATCATTTAGTAAATGCAAAACTGACACCTGTCCATTTATATTACTCAAACATTAAGCTAGAACAAGTATTTGTAAAACACAGTAACGAAGTTACGAAAGTGCACAAATTTTCCAATAACCAGACAAAAACCGTTACCTATATAATATCTAAATGTTAATATTCAATGCACGCGTATTCTCATTCTCATACTGCGAACTGAAACTAATGTATATTGTAACAATACGGT
>PNEQ01090713.1:6179-20939 GCA_003012365.1 Medauroidea extradentata
CTCTATAGTATGTTGCAATCGGAACATTTCTGGAATAATTATTATCCTGTAAAAACAGTATATAAAACTAAATAATTTCAATTTTTTACCCGACGAAAACAGGATCTCTACTTGTGGAGATATGTTGTTTCTATCCCCAGTATCTTGAGTGAACGCGGAGCAGTTATATGAGAGGACAAGAAGTGGCAACTCATGTTACGAAAACTGACAGGGATTATCTGCAGCGTCCGATCTATCAGCTAGTGCCCGATTCTCACGAAAATGCCATATGAGTTATTTTATTCAGTTTTGTTTTTGTGTAGGTTACGAGTATTATAACCCGTAAAACGAAATTTCAATTTTGTTACTTTTTTTTAATACGATATGAAAGCCACCGATTTCAATTCCTGGGTTAGCATATTCGTATTCTACACAAAATACTGAATACAATGTTACCTCACTCGTCTTTACCGCATGATTGAAGCTATTTAGTCACTCATAGACTAACAAGCCTGTTGCCTTGTTTCGATTGATTCATTACAAGATTACGTTTAGAACGTTCTGCGTTTTGAGCATACGTATATTGAAAATTGCGTACAAGTTATACAATACAAATAATAAAAACTGCTCAGTGTTGATCAATTTATTCTTCAATACACCAGTAACTTTGCTGTACATCCCATGTAAAAATTCCGTATTTTGACAGCCGATGCTACCAATATTTTTAACATGTGCCAGACACGTAGCAACCATTTAAAACAACAGGACGTGACCGTATGACCTGATGATGCAGTAGTGGCAGCCCTGATCAACAAATCGGTTAACTTCCATCGCTGACATTGAAAGTATTGCGTATTGTACGTGAAAAGTAAGCAAGCATTTTGGAGGAAACGTAATATATTAACACGGCTTCGTATCCAGCATTAGTCAGTTAACAATTTTATTCTATTCAAATCGTGTAATTTTTATAGCTAATTTACTAACAACCGCACCGTTATCAGTCGACCTGTAACCAAAACAAAGCACGGCCATTTGAGAGTGTGAAAAGTGACCGCGTTCGTGTGTGTTTGAGATTCTTATAATGTGGTACTGTATTATTCTGTGCGTATATTGTAATGTGGGGGTTATAAAACCCACCTGTGATCGCCAATTAGATATGACGTCCGGCAACCAAAACAAAGAGCGGCCATTTGTGTTACGAGTGTTTGAGCTTCTCGTGTGTTCGGCATGCATGTAATTGTAATATATTGCAATGCAGGGATTAAAATTAAATGACATCTTTAACATAGGATACACAAGTTCCGGCCTAGTGTGTAGGTCACTGACTACGAGATAAATTGTGTGATAAAAGCACAAGTACAAAGCTTTTGAGCAAAACGAAACAATAGAAATTACCTTCATTAATATGAACTTATAATTACATAAGACTTATAATGTAACCAGTTTCCGAAGTACCAGTGACAAGTTTGTGTGGCAGAGAGGGAGACAACTGTAGTTCATATATTTTCCGCGGACACAGGTTTGTCCAGCTGTATGTACATGCATGCGCTGTTGTTGAATTGATTCAAACTAAACCTAACGACGGCCTCTACGCTACTATTCACTCTGGCTTGTTGACGTTTCGCACTTCGCCAAATTAGCAAAACAACAGTAACTTCGGACCAAAAAAAAACAACCTTTTTTCCGTCTTGTGATGACATCGCACCTTTAGTGTGTTACTAAGGAAGGTATGGAGATTATTTTTCCTGTCTATTCTAGGTCTTTAAAGTTATAATTTCCAAATGACCACTTCAATACATAATTACCGAATTTTTTAAAGTAATTATATCGCTACTAAAAATCATTAACATATTACTGTAAGTGTAACACAATATATAGGTCAAGTAATAAAGAGCTGTATGAGTTGAACACATTAAATTTTAGTAGAAATGATTAATATAGGTGCGTCATTATAGTAGCATATAAAAGGATATAGAACATCTTCATTCAAGGCCGAAAAGGAAATCACTGAAAATATCTTTGTACAACATTCGGTAACCATATTGCAAATGAAAAAAAATATGTGTGTGTGCTAAACCAGCAGCAATATACATTCGGATCTGTTTAGAGTACAATAGAGGGAGGGAACTTTAATTCAAAGTATAACTCATTTTTATTAATTACATATTCAGACAATTCTTGAAATCATTCGTTCGCAGATTGTTGAATGATATGCATCATAAAACGTATATATACTAGACAGTGAAAATACGTTTCGAAGTTATACAAATCAGAGCACCTTAGGTGTAATGAATGTTGTACGTAGTTCAAATAGTATAGATTGAACATAGCAACTCCTACAAAAAGTATTGTAAAAAAAACACCACATTAGAATTATTTTGCATATATTTTTCACGGTACATATGTATACTAATTACGATTCGTGAGATTTTACCAAACAAATATACAAAGACATTGAAATAAACACAATTAAGCTAATCTAATGGTTCATTCAAATAAAAAAAACTTGCACTTTTTTTAAAATGTAAATATAATCACAAAAAATACTGATAAATTAATTTGCGTGTATATCTTTATTTTCTTATCTTGTTCATTTCTAACGCGAAAGAATTTATCGAACTTGCTAACTGTCCACAAATGTTAAATCTATCTTCATGTACTTACTCTTTACCTGATCTCTTTCAAGAATAGTCTGGCTTATCTTTCATTAAAGGTATAACGTAACTACTACCATGTCACTAACAAAATCGTTTAAGAATAATAATTTATGGAATTAGCCCCAGAGCATAAAATACACGTAGACTTGTATTTTCTTTTGAATATCGCCAACTTTTTTCTGCGACATTGTACATGAAAACGAAGTGTTCAGTTCAACTAAGGTTAATTCTACTACAGGATAGAGAGAAAATACGTTTTCTTATGGGAGAACTTGGCACAAGGAAAATTTCGGCCACTAGTTTCGCTTCAATCGTTATGTACCAGATAAATACGAAACCGTAGTAAAATGAAATTAAAATAAACTTGGAAATTATAAAACTATTTTAACTTAAATTTAAAGTGAAAAGAAACCGATTTCACATTTAATTTTTCAACTTAATGCAACTTAAAATTCAGGAATGCTCTGTGATTGGTCAGTTTGTTGCACTACCGATGTCAGCGCTCAAGCGGCAGAAATTTTTCCTGAGGCAAACTTATAACATTGATCTTTCTAACCTGCAGTAGGATTATCCTTAGTTCAACTCAGAGACCGTGTCCGAAACGACTATTTCGGTTACTAAATCAACCACGTGACCAGGTTAGTGCAGTAAATATTTGAGGATTTAGGGTATTTAATTTACTGAGGTGAAGTAGCATGCAAAATGTCCATATACCTCCGTAAATTCGTCGGCTGCTGTTTACTTACGTTTTATACTCCGCTTTTAGGCTGATAAACATACCTATACATATACATTAAAACAGTAATAACGTAAATTAAAAGCCCGTAGTGTTATTTTGTATGTAGAAAAAAAATATTTTTAAATTTAGTAATACATTTTGTATTTTCTAAATAAATCAACCCTAAAACAAAATAAATATTATAGTAGAATTCGTAATTTAGGATGTGAAAGAAACAGCCAATTAGTTTATATATAATAACGAATAGACAATATATTCAATAGTGGAAAAAAAAAAAAAAAAAACGACACCGAAATGATTCCAACTTTGCCGCACGCAGCACTGTTTCATTACGTTCGAATCTATCCACTCCAAATTCCCAAACCCTAGATATGTAAAAGTTTCGCTTCGGAGACACGGCTAGACACGTAATGGAATTCTTCGGTTGTTGGCCAGACTGTTTGTACTACACCTCCATGTAGCAGCAGTTTGAGAGAGGAATCGCCCGGTTATCGGCACGCACAACAATCTTCGCGCGTATCATGTCACACCTTGCTTGCTCTTGTACTCCAGTAGAAGAAGTGTCTAACGACCATCCAAGAAAATATACAAATGTTAACCTAGTTTGCTGGATTGTCCTTACCCGAAAGCCTTAATATCTCGCTGTTAAATGGGCCGTAAAACACTCTCACATTATCTCCAAAAAAAAGAGAGACCGAGTACCCCTCTCTCTGTATCTCTCTCTCTCTCTCTCTCTTATATATATATATATATATATATATATATATATATATATATATATATATATATATATATATATATATATATATAAGGTACCTGTACCGAATATGGCCCAGTTCTCAACATGACCCACTAGTCGCCATTGTGTGGTAATGCCGATATCGATGTGGAATCGATACATACTAGTCTCCAGTATGAACATACACTATCCATAAATATCTGTCTTACATCATCCATGTGTTATATTAGGTAATATAATTAACGACTTAGGTACACATAATTTTTTAAAACCTTAATCGGGCCATATTCAATACAGGTAACTTATATATATATATATACATATATATATATATATATATATATATATATATATATATATGCGCACACACATTTATCGGTGCGTGTATGCAATGGTTTCAGACGTTGAATTTTGTGTACTGTAAACTTTACCTATGTTGATTTCCTACACTGTGACGTTTATATGAACAAGTTGTAAGAGAATACACGGAATATTTAGGAATACAGAAGTGTAAATAGCTGGTAGGACAGCGAACTCAGACACACACGCCAGCAACATGGCTTCCCTGGCCAGCAACATGACGGAAACACATACCGCCAATGAGAGTAGGGTGGCTGCCCTGCTAGCCGGCAGCCAGGCCAATAGGAAACCTGTAGTAACACACAGGAGCCAATCATACACGGGGCTGGTATCAACAACCTCGGGCAAACAATAAGCGGCAATGTTCGCCCGTATCAAATGAGCTGCCACGTCATTTCATTTCTGTATTACTATCTAGTCTGTGCCCACATGCGACAATCTAGGGACCGACCCAGCCGCGGCGGATGGCCTTAGGGAGGAGAAAAAAAAAGGGGGGCCAGTGTTCTATACTCTATCCATTCTAAGGTTGCAGCTAATTAATTCAAGTAAATGACAGTTAAATTTTTGCACAGCATATATTTCATTTGAAATTTGGAAAAATACAAGGTGACTGTTAACGGCACATTCAAAATGCAAGGAATGAAGATATAATTCAATTGCTTTGATTTATTTCGTTAGCAGTTTTAATTTCTGCGGCAACCTTAGAGTGGACAGAGTATAGCCACTGTTCAATGAGGAGGGGGAGGCAGCGTGCAGACTGAGGCAGCAGAGGATGGCGACAAAGATCCGTGTAATCATCGGCCGCTCTTGATCCACGCCACGACCTTGTCTGACCAGGAGGTCGTGACCTTGAACCCACACTGCCCAGGTCAGCGAACTGCACGCTAACTACGTCATATATACCCTGGGTCCAGAAACTGATATGTGTATAGGATAAGTGCAGGAGGACTCACGAGGTACGCTGGTCTGTCTAGACAGAGACTACACAGACAATAATACTCACTGAACACAAGATCAGCTCATTTCACTAGCTACAACAGAGCCTGAGTAAATTAATCTGACAGGTCACTGCATATCTTCTACAGAAGTATTTTCTTCTGCCGCATCACACTCAGCATCAACTCGAGAATTTACCTGCAGGACATAGAACAATTACGCTTTCAAACCGTGAAGAAAATGTTTGTTATAATTTAGTTTCGAGTTCGCCACACGAGAAGTGAGTTTGTTTGAATACGTTAAGGATCTCGTAAAAGAGTCCGATTATATTTAGGCCGTAAAAGGTAAATAATTTATCTTTAATGCAATTTTTTTTCATATGCAGTTTTGTATTAAATTACTGAACATATATTTTTTACAATAAACTAACACATACTCTACTAATCCTACGGTATAAGTAAACTATATTTTCCATGACATTTATTCGGAAGTATTTACATTATGCGAATTATGTTTCAAATTAAAATGCAAATGTACCACGGTAAAGAAAAATAAACGCAGTATTTTGTTTTATAAGGTTACGTACTCTGCCATGCTTAAACGATTTTCGCGAAAAGAATGTTGCACCAAGTTGTTTTACTGCCTTATGTGCTGTTTAAGTATTTTACTGGATTAATGCGTCCAACTATACTTTACTATCACAACTTCTGGCAGGGTCATCTCAGGCACGCTGAAAAACAATCGCTGATTGAAGCAATTTGTACTTGTTTCTTTTTGGAAGCGCAGGAATCAGAGTGTTGTTTATTGACCTCATTCATTATATTGGAGAGCAGTTTGACGCGACGACCTTGAGCCAATAATAAAGTTCTGATACTCAAGTTGAAAATTCCGTGGTGCCAAGTCGGACAACGGAAATAGATATTGAGAGAGAGAGAGAGAGAGAGAGAGAGAGAGAGAGAGAGAGAGAGAGAGTGAGAGTGAGAGAGAGCCACAGCCAACTGCCTTCATTCCACCAGTGATTCAGTTTGCGGAATCTCAAGTTGAAACTACCAACGAGTCGTGTTAGAGATTTTCCCTCAGAACATTCAAAATGATAGTCATAGAGATGATGGTTTATGGCTGGAAAACTTGACTGTTTGTTGGGTTTCAACACACGTTCAACTTACCAGAAGATTACCGGCTTTAGCTTGTACGTGGAGCTGTTGTCCTATTTGACTGAGCCAATGATAATCCTGCAACTGTAATATTTGATGCTTGTTATTGGTCTGCGCACAGCTACGTTGTGTCGACGTACATCATACATTCATACGTGTTGCACTTAACTACAGTGTTTACAAGGCTATGTTGGGACATTATATTTGCGCGATATACCGTAATCTATAGTAATATACTACAGTTTATTGTTTTCATTACGTATGTTTGTTTTTCCAGCAACGTTACAATCAGAAATGCGTAGGGCCATAAGCTTATCGCGAAATACTTCGTGGCAAGTTGTATTTGAAAACACAGTATTTCGATATATATTTTTCCCTTAAGGGTGCCGCCTACCACGCGCTTAAAATATCTTGCAGTGTGTTCGTAAATACGTTTTGACAAAACTATTCCACATGTTCCCATTGTGCTAATGTACGATATGAAAATATGCTTCAAACGAAGGCAGAAAGGCAATTTCAAAACATTACGTTAATTAGGAAGGTCGTTTCAGAGCCACTCAAAACTGCTAAAACACATATTTCAACCTGTTATGATATGAAAACCACTCCCGGGATTCATACGAAACTACTCTATAATCATTCTATTGACGTTGCTTAAAACTTTCCTCCAATAAAAATGTGGGGCCACCACTGAAAGTGTCAGGCGAGTGATGTACGTGTTCCACTGCACGTAGTTACAGTGTCTTGCAGTAGAGGTGATACCACACCAGATGTGCCGGTCAACATCGCCCTTAGCGCCGTGCCGCACTCACACAAACACACGGCCAGCCGTCTTACGCATACCACTGAAAATATACGGGAATAGACACATGCACAGAATGTTACAAACTTCAATGTCAATGTTTGTGGAATATTCCTCAAGTCTAGTGGAGCATAACATGTTGAATAAACATAGGTCCGAAAACGCACAGTAATTTCTAGATTACATGACGCACAGTGCATAGCACAGGACTGGAACTTGTTATCGTGGTGGATTGGAGCTCTGTGAATAGTACTGAGTCAATGAAGGACCCGAGCAACACCGAGCATTTCCGGTGATAGCCGAACGTCCTGCACAGTGTCAGCGACTAGACACAAGTGGGTATATGGCCACTCTTCCCTCTGAACCTTGAAGTAGGGGCAAACCTTGAACTATATACATGTCTACATACAATAATTTTACAAATTCTTTATTTTAGTAGTATAATATATATGAAAGAAAAGCTCTATTATCCAAGATAGTAGCTATCGTATGTTCTTAGAGATGAAATTAGAACAGAAAATACAAATAAATACGGTTACATCCCTCCCTCCCTAAGAATATGAGTAGTGTCCCTGGCTGACTGGGCAGAATAGAGATGTCGGTTGAGGCGATACTTGGGCTAACAGACCGGTTCCACTGTATGTGTATGTGGGGGGGGGGGGCGTATTCATCGTCGCCTTCTGGGTGGTCTGCCCCTCCGTACAGCCACCAGCAACGTGCACAGCTTCTTACGTCACTCATCTTTTACTACAAGACACCTTGGAAATGAAGTGATTGTTGTTGGAATAGTACCAAATATACTAGAGAACAATACCTTACATGGTCTGTGTATACTTCAACGATGTAAAAGTTTGCGCATTAGCGGTAATTAGGCAGCTGAGGGTTCAAATATCCCGAGGAATTTTCGTTTCTGTTGTTGGCAGTGTCTAAAGTTTTAGGTTAGACACGAACAAGGAGTTTAAAAAACATAATTTTTTCGCCTATATTTGTATGTATCAATGACGAAAGAAACACTAATATCAATTTGCATTTTTTGCTATCAAAGGCCATTATAAAATGGCTTCCAAACAAATGAATTTCAATAACGACTATCTTCAGTAAGGTTATTATTCTACCCCAGGTTGAAAGATGAACGTTATTAGTTTGGCAAGGGACAATTTCTTACGGTTGTTGCGTTGGTATCGCTAAATGGTGTAAACTGACCAATCTCAGAATTTTCGTTATAAAGTCACACGACGTTGATAAATTCAAAAGCCAAAATTTGTTTGTTTTTCAATTCAAAATAAAACTAAATGAATTCTCTCTTTGCCAAGCCCATTTAAATGTAATTCTACTACGGTCTCGCATTCTATTTCACCCCATAGCGATAGCAGCGTGACTAGTGGCAATATAATCAACTAACAATCAACTAGGGGGTCGTGTTATCAGATGAATATCCAGACAACGAGCGTAGAACAGTGAGTGAGTGAGAGAAATTTGTCAGCGCTTAACATCGAGGTCTTTAGCGCTGGTGGGGAGGGGGGGGGGTGACATGATATGAGTATGGAGCAGCACCGGAATGAAAGGGCGGGGGGAACGGGAGATCCCCGAGAAAACCCGCCGACCAGCGGCATCGTCCGGCACGATTGTAGAATAACAGGTCTGGACACTCGCCTGGAAACTTGACCCCCTTGTTCTTTGGCTGCAGTTCACCAAGTTACCGAGAGTATTGTGCGTCTTTGGCGCTGCTATCAGGGCGGTCGGGCTCAAACTCCGCCCACTTTTTTCCATTATTTACGTTATAAAGTAAATATAGATTGCTGGTGGAGCCATGCTTTAGGATTATGAGCGAAGGAAGTATTTAATAAACTGATTAAAAAATACGTTTTGATGAATTGTTCATCTTAGTGGGAGGGAAGTGGGCGTGGTTTGAGCCCGACCGCCCTGATTGCAGCGCCAAAGACGTACAACACTCTCTGTAACTTGGTGAACTGCAGCCAAACAACAAGGGGGTCGAGTTGTCAGATGAATGTCCAGACCTGTTCTTCTACGACCGTGCCTCAGAAATCTAGACACGACGTTCATTCTGTTTAATAAACGAAGTAAATAAAATCATCACTTTGTTCAAATCTCCCCTATTTTATATATATATATTCATGACCGTACTCATATACATTCTAAAATGCAGCAGAGAGAACAGAGAGATTGTTTTTTGTGATTTTAATTTTTAATAGAAACTTTAAAAACACAGTTGATGACAGCAGAAGCGAAATGAGGCGGGAATAGTTTGTCGGAAATGTTTTAAGCCGTTTATGAAAATTCACTCCGTAGAGTTGGTAGGTTATCTGTCACGTGACCAGGTTTTGTTGATTACCAAGTTTTAATAACCCCTGCAATGCTATTCAAGTTTTTTAAATGATGGAAAACAAAGAAAGCTTACATATTTTCCAGATAATAAATATGTTGCTAATTGCTACATCCGCAGTGCGTTCTTACATGTATTATATTAAATTCCTTAAAAATATTGTGTCAAGTTTTCCTGCCGTCTCAAGTCACCCCAGCTGACAGCATCAGACATTTCCTCGAAATGTCCGCGACATTTCCTCGAAATGTCCGCGGTTATAAAGACATGAGCATGCCTCAGCGCGCGGAATTCTTCTTCCTCTCGTCGTGACGCCTCAAGGCGATAAGGGTCTATTTTCCGGCCAGGTCTACTCAAATGTTCACACGTGAAAATCGTGCCGCACGAGGCCGTTGGTCGACAGGTCTTTCTTTCATTTAGGATGTACCGTTTCTGTCTCCCTTCGTTCCGGCGCTGCTCCACACGCCATACTAAGAGCCACTAACTTTTAATGGAAAGAATTTTGTACGAACTTGTCTCAGTGTCTCACGTGCATATTTCCGTGTATTTCTGCAGAGCGTCGCTCATTTGACTGGGCCAGTGAGAACAAGGTCACTACATAACTCTATGGTTAGTAGGTAAAACTACGAGACTCTGAAAGTTAACAACATGCACTTACTAAGGACCCGTATTTTCTGTGAAAATATTTCTGTACCAGTTTGTTTCAGTGACTTACGTGCACATCTGCAGCTCAGCTTCATAATATGTGATTGGACGTCTTAGCTGTGACGTGTCTTGGTGTTTTACTGGCAAATCACAGACTTGTGAAGTTGTAGTAACGTTATTGTGATTGGCAAAGTCAAATGAGACACATTACTTCTCAAAGACACGTTGCCAATAACCGTGAAGCATGGCTAAAGATGTGCACGTAAGCGACTGAAACAAGTTGATGTAAAATTCTGTTCACCAATAATCAGTGCGTCTATCCATACCATCTCTCACTAGCGCTGAAAACCTCTTCACTTAATTTAATATCTTGCTGATAAAATATTTTTGCTTTTATAATAAAGGAATACTTAACTTCTTTAAGTCTACTATGAAATTACGTATGCACGGGTAAAGAAAAATTTAGAAACATTTCAGATGTAATATATCTGATAAAAACTCACCTTTTTGTGATAGTAATTTTTTAAGCCTATACAAGAGCAGATGTTAAAAAAAAAAAATCCCTCTTTGGCAGTTTCGGTTTAAAATGTTTTCTCTGTGTTGGCTAAGTTTTCAAGACAGTAAATGCTATGGTTTTAGCTAATAATGTAAATAACGAATGGGTTTGAGTCCCTGCTCAGGTATGGATGTTGTGTCTGCACCTCACTTTACCCTCATTGGCTCTTAATACCTCGTTGTTCAAGGGCCTCTCACCTTGCCTATATCAGTGAGGTTGGTAGGCAGAGTCGTTGATAAATAATGAAAGTGAAAGGCGTGGTTGATGTGGATCACAAGTTCTAGTACCGTGCTGTACTAATGTGGACATACACCATTGCAATATTATGTCGTCCCAGGAATCTTAGACCGGTACAAGAAAAAAAAAACACCAGCGAAAACACGAGAAAACAAGCCTAGTTGGCTGTGGTCAACACACCCATCACCAAAGCAATAGATCATGAAAGCTGCCTTAAGTCAACGACAAATTAAGAAAAATAAAATAAAAGTCGAAGTACATCACAATTAAGACAGCACAGACAATACTGAGACGAAGACAATGTTGGACACAAGACAGGATAACAACGACGACGTCACAGACTAGACGACACAACGATGAAGACACGAGAACACAGTATATTTATAAAGGTCAAGTTTTCACGACGAGCTGATATTTGCTGACGTCATCCAGTGAAATAAAAGTCCTAGTATGTGGCCATGTACGCTGCTAGTACTGGTTGGTCCAGACATGTGCTCTGGAGAGATCGTCGCTGAGAGAACCTAGAAGAACGCGACATAGCCACGATGTGGGTCAATACAGGCGCCACTTTCCTCTCTGGCGCCGACATCCGCCCGAGTCTCTTCATGTCGTCCACAAACACATTAAGGATGTTCAAGTGCGATAAAATAATACGTTTATATTTTTATGAAATATTGTTAGTTTTGTAGACGATACTTGTGAGTACATTTTACTTTTACGAAAAAAATTTGCTTCTCAGTTTTCTCATAACGGTGCGTCTAAGTTAAAATTTGCTTGTTACGCTGCCATGTAAATAGTGAAAACCAGTTGATCTACTTAAACAAAATAATTCCCTGTGAACTTAAATCCCGTTAGCTATGCAATGAAACATTAAAAAAACCCACAACGTAATATTTTGAATTTAAAAATAATCGCAAAAGTACAGGAAAAAAAGTTGCAAATTTAGCATTTTTTTAAAATACAAAAACGGTTCTCGGTATTTTTTCAAATGTTTTATTTTGTAGCCAATAGTATGTTATTTTACTGTGAATTATTTCACTACGTAAGCCAATTGGTTTTCACTATTTGCATGGCAGCAGAACACGCAAATTTTGACTTTGGCGCACCTTTATGAGAAAACTATGCCAGCTAAAATTGTTTGGTAAGAGGAAACTGCACTCACAAGTATCGTCTACAAAACTTATATAAAATTATGACTATCGCACTTGAACAGCCTTAAGGGAGCCGCTTCGGCGGACGTATATAGTGTGTTACAGTGCAATAAGTGCATCAACATGACATTCGACACAGCCTGTCCACAGCCGTTATAACATGACAGAAAGCAATTCGTAATATTTTTCATAGATATACATACTATTTAAGGCAATGATCCAGCTTTAATACAGATTTCACGATTTTTTAAATTACGAAACAAGAGCAGACATTAAAAATGGTTGAACAGTTTTGTTGAAAATTGTTTTATTTAGTAGTATATTTTTTTCTAGGCAAAAATGCACACACTTGGCTGAATAGTTCATTGACGGGAATTTCCTTAATTGCTCAATTAGCTTAAACTATAGTGTATTTTGTCTTGGAAAAATTAGGTCACATAATGTACAGTACAACATTTTTTGATAAAACTGTGCAAATTTTTTTCGATATCGGCTTTCGCCTAGGATTTAAAAAAAAATTAACTATTGTAAAATCAGCTTAAGTGATGGATCATAGCATTAAGAGGAAGTGTTAGACAATTTAATTGTAGTTCCCGTTATTGATCCATAACATTTATTAAAATTGTATTATCTAAATTTTCTCTTCGACAAAGCATAAGTTATGTTCTTGGTGAACTGCTTGACATAAATAATAGTGAAATCATTCATGAATTTATCATGCAGAATCACTGCAAGAGAATTCTTGAAAGTTAACCTATAATTTTCTTGCAATTATTCTGCATAACCAATTAATAAAATATTCCATTATTGTTTATGTCAAGCAGATTAACGAGAATATATCCTATGCTTTGTCGAAGAGAAAATTTTGATAATAAAATTTGAATAAATGTTATGGCTCAAAACTGAAAATAGAACTAAATTGTCTAGCACTCACCCTTAAGGGGCCTGTCTACCTGCGCTTCAAATGCGGTGCAGCGACTATTTTTTTTATGACGAAACTATTTAACTCATATTATATTTGTGTATCTACGAAAAGAATATACCTCAAACTATGACGTTATAGTTTTAAAAAATTCGGCACGTTTGCTGGAAACTCCATTTTTGGGCCCCTCGAAATGGCCAAAAATGACTTTTCCAGACTGCCGTATCTCGAAAAATAACAACGGAATCCTAAAAAAAAAAATACTGCATAGGAACAAGCGTTGGACTTTGAACTATATTGCCCATTAATAAAATACAATGTGGTCACCGCTTAAAGTCGCATAGGAAAGAAGACAATAGTAAAGCAGTGGCCGCCAGGTGAGTGGCTGCGCGGAGAGGCGATAATACGTTACATACGTCTGTCAACGGCAACCTTACCGCTCCTACCTCACACCACACACACACACGTAGTCAATCTAGGGAGGCAAGGCACTATGCTAGAGGTGACCAGCAGCAGGAATCTCACCCACATGGCCGAGGCAGACCAAGTTATCGGTCACCAACAAGACGAGGGAGGGTCAGTGCTGGTCGTGTCGGGTCAGCGACTAGTTGTAGACCAGGTCACTTGGTGGGAGGCTGGTGTTGCCATCTTCGGTACCGCCTCCTCGCAACGTCTTGCTGATCAAGGTCAAACAAGCTCCAGCTCTCAGCTGCCTTGTCTAGTGTGATGACGGCTATCATCGGCACGTCGCCGTATTTGTCTCGTTGTCGGGTCACACCGTGTTCGCGTCCAAGAAGTTGCGGAGATCTAAGGGCGACATTGCGCGCGTATCTCGCCTCATCTTAGCTTCTAGACGCAAGTCACTAACTAGCGTGTTGTCTTCTCCCAGACAAATAGCCTCTACGATACATTCATTGCTGGCATTGAAGGGTTGCACCTGCCTATCTTTTTACATATTTAAAACCAAGATTATCATATCTGCACCACGGTCGTAGAAGAACAGGTCTGGACACTCGCCTATCTACCAATGTATTTTGCTTGACCCCCTTGTTGTTTGGCTGTAGTTCGTCAAGTTACCGAGAATGTTGTACTTTTTGGCGCTGTAATCACGGCGGTCGGACTCAAACTTCACCCACTTTTTTTCATTGAATTCTGGAGGCATGATTTTAAAATGTGAGCGAAGAAAATATTTAATAAATTGGTAAGAAAAATATATTTTGATAAATTGTTTGTCTTAGTGGGAAGAAAGTGGGCAGAGTTTGAGCTCTACTATAAATTCAGGAAAGCTCTGTGATTGGTCAGTTTACGCCCATTGTAGATACGAGCACTCAATTTTCCCTGTGACAAACTTTCTACATTGATATTTCTACCCTGTAGTAGAATTAACCTTAGCTTAGCTGGCAATATTTTTTTCAATATGGCGACGCTTCAGAAAGCCAATGTTTTTTTTTTTTTTTTTTTTTTTTTTTTTTCCCAACCTAAGTGAAAAGAGAAATTTTAAAAAAAAAAAATTTTTTTTTAATTCAAAAGAAAAGTAAAAAA
>PNEQ01090714.1:0-20847 GCA_003012365.1 Medauroidea extradentata
GTTATGTCATAAAACTTACATTTTGTACATATTAACAGCATACAGTTTGCCACCTTATTTTACAAGGTTCAAAGTATTTCTTTCAAGGAAACAACCTGGCAAATATTACAACTAAAACTTTGTGCGTGGTTTTTTCCTTCTCCTGAAAATGTTACTTTTTGGACAAGTGTTGTTTTTGTTATGAACCCTTCAATTATTTAAAATACTCGGCTCAGATTATCTGTTTATTTACCAGAAAACCCAGAAACTAATAACTTATGTTAAATTGTCAAAGTAACGCCGAAAATGGTCGAAGTAACCCCGGTTTACGGTACAATGGACGACTTGAAAAGAGGCGGAGCTCCTGTCTAGTGTGGGATAGAATTATTATCTCCATGGATACCGCAGCCGAACATAACCTTCATACAGCCGTTTGGCTTCACATGTCCAGGATGAAATGTATGTGAAAAATCGATTATTTGTTTGAAATTTGCCGCCTTTTCAGGTAAACACTGATCTAATGAATTTTAGTATCTTAACCACGGAATGAAACTAATATCTTTTACTCTTGTGCACAAGTCTACGAATGCACAACATTTTTTATTTCTGCCATCACCAACTAACAAATCAGCAGGTTTGCAAACAAACTTTGTTTCCCACAGTACTCTCTCCCTGCGGCGTGACGTCAGAGGGCGTGTACTTCAAGTCGTCCATTTGCACGGAAGCAAGTAGTGTAAAAATATTTTAACGAAAATCAGGGGTCCATAAGATCTAATGGCAAATTCCCGCTATTCTGTAACAAAGGCACACAAAGGTACGAAGTTTCGGAGCCAAAACCATGTGTGTACGTAGGCCAGTGGAGTCTAGCCAGTCACAAAAAAATAAATAACGTGAAATTTGCACGTTTCTACCAATGCTATGCAACTTAAAATGAAAACTTAATTTGAAGTGTGAATTTGAAAATAAATAAGTAAATGAAAATACCGCTCTTAAACTTTATTCGACAAATTACGAAATTAAGTTAATGATGTTCAGAGCGACGAGTTTGTCGCGAAAATTTTTTTGCTCCACTTTGTATCTTACCTTCGTGGTTCTTCGTCGCGTGTTTTTATTAAGAAACGTCTGTAATTTGACTGCACCAATTACAGTAAGGTTATTGCAACTTCATGATTGGCCAGTAGAGCCCCAAGACAAGTGACATTTAAAACATCCAACCAATGACCATGGAGTAGAACTGCAGGTTTGCACATGAGGCATTCAAACCAAATGGTGCAAAAAGGGATGATGTCACATGTACATACCGCTACGCATGTTTGTATGATTGTAGGGTGGATCGCTTCTGCATTGTATTTTTATATTGTTTTGTCTTCTTCAGTTAGTGTAATTAGCAGATTATTCAACGATTTGTAATTTTTAGAAGCTTTTCCTTGCTTATTGTGTAACTTCTTTTTCTAAATTATTTCAAAACTATTAAGGTTAGATATTGTGGTTAAGGGGTATTGATCCCTACCACCTTGAATTTATCTTTTTTTCTCGATAACTTCTGTTCCAGTCGATGTATGAAAATTTTTGTCACGACAGGGCATACACTCAAACTTAATCGATTTTCTGTAATTGCTGGAACCATAATATATTCAATATTTTGCAATGGGAAAAAGCTGAAGAAGAAACATTGCTTTATTTACGGGAGAGACTACAGAGGCCACACAATTAACAGAAACAATGTCGTATGGATTCCAAAAAGTGAATGAAACAATAAACTATGCCTTGTCAGCGTGTAAAAAGTAAAACAATGTGTCTATTCCCTGATTTATAAAAAAAACCGTACAATCCATCTGACAGGGATCAATCCCCCTTAAGAAGTAGACAGAGTTATCTGCCTTAACTTCGCCACATGTAAAATTAGGTCGTTTTAAAAATAAGTAAATAAAATATTTAATTTAGAATGCTATTTTTTTGTTTTGTAGCTCCTTAATATTCTGTGCCTGCAGTTATTATTTTAGTGTGGTTGGCGAAACACGTAAAAATTTTGCCACGCAAACTAATCACACAGAGAGCCAAGTAAACTTTCTGTTAGCTGTTACATATTATATACAGAAACGTCTAAAATGTTCGGAATCACGCCTTATTCTTTTAAATCTATTGTTTGTCCATGTGAATAAAGTGTCGCTGCTCCAAGTTATATATTTAGGCAAATCTTTCAACAGGAAGTGTCTACGCCAGTTTGTGCCACATCTGGTAGTTTCCATGTGATGTTGAACATTCTATTTTTGAAACAACATATTTTCCGAATAATTTCCTATTTTTTTTTTGTCACAAATATAAATTTGTACGTAATTTTTTCGGTGACAGTAAACACTATAGTTTTCCAGATTTTCGTACCGGAAGTATTACCACGTTTTTTTAATGAAAATAAACAAAACTAGGTAAAGCAAAATAATATTTTGTAAACGAACGATGAATTTTTTTTTCGAAAATGCCTACATATTATAATATAACAATTATTGTGCATAGTATGACTGTTCTTAGTTTTGAAAATTTTAAAGGGTTCCGTTAAGAAAGTTTCTAGTTTTTTGCATCAATATAAAAGGTACTACCAAGCATGGTCTTAAGATATTTGCGGATTTAGACGATTAGGTAAGTGATTGGGGAGGAATATCCAGCCTTGTGAGCTCCACAACACGAGTATAAGCGCATCCAGGTGGGACGCTTAGCATGTAACTCGTAGAGGCAAGATTATATATTTATTTTTAAATTTTAGGCTAATTTTGTTTTTTAAATTTACATACCCCAGTGTTTGATTAATAATATTACAAACTGTTCAAATATAGAAAATAATAATAATTGTATTCATACACATACCCGAGTAAAATGTGTAATATTTAACTTTTAAGTAGCTATATAATTTACGGTAAACACAAAAAAAAAAAAAAAAACAAAAACAAATGGTATCATAAGATAAACGTGAGACCAACGTAGGACCGATTTTCAATTTATTCTTGTGCAAATTTTGAAGCTTACGACAATGTTGTCCTCATTCAATTAGTATCTCAAATTACACACATATATGTGTGTATACACGCACATAAATAGATACAAGTACATAACTTTGGTTTATTTCGTTTAATTTCGTGACTAAAATTTGATTTCGGTGTGGCGGTGTAGTATAAACTTGAATTTTGGTATGGTTAGGGTTTTGCTGCTTTCCACTGTAAAAACTTTCCTATTTCGATATACCTATTGAATCAGCTTGTTTTCGTTGATATTGTGAGTCGTTGTCAATCCATATACTTTAACCCTTCTTTCGCGACGCAACCCGACGTGCAATACGGTTGCATGGAGTTGCATAATTACAAGGAGCCAACGTCTGCTCTGGCATTCTCCTTGTAGACTGTTTACTTATTTTGACAGCACCATTTAAAAAAAACTTTATAATTTATCTCAATCTCTTAACCACGCCGACGAAAAGTTATATTTATTAAACAGTATGTTCAACGCAAACATAACAATTACTTTGTATAATACTATTTCAGTTATTTTTTTGTTTTAAACGTAATAACTGTTGCCTTTTCATTTAGAGATCTAAAACTGTAACATTTAGCTGGCTTGTCAGTATAAACCGTTTGGTTTGGAATCATAATAAACAAATTTATTGCATTATTGAATAACGAACCTTGGATATTTAAGACACTATTTTTTACCTCATCAGTCAAGATGGATAATTAAGTAAATACACTGTTCTCAAAATCAAGACGCTTCCTCATATTTAAATTGAGTTTTTACATACAAAGTTTTTGTGTTGTGTATAAAATATAGTTGTACCAATTTACAAATATTCTTATCTTGGTTATTGTTTCGGAAATTGTAAACCAACTATCCTAGTGTAGATACAAACTACAGCGTGCACGGAGAGGAATGTTTGGTTTTAATAATAAACATTACATTCGTGAAATTATACCTTTGGCCTTTATTGAATATTTTGCTGTCTTGGTGTAAATTCTTTCCCAACTGAACTACGTATTTTGTTGGGCCAACAAAAAATTTAAAATGTATGCCGTTTTGTGTGTTCATGTAGCAGTTACCATTTTTTTTTCAAGCTCACGTGAAAACATTTGCTCTACGCAATCAAACCTTTGGTTAAAAAAAAGAACAATTTCAAAAGTAGTAATTCATTCTATAAAAAAGTTAGGCATTACAAATGCCTAACATTCTTACAGCAGCGAAATTAAGGCCTTGTTACTGAGTTTTGCAGTGATTTCGAAAATATTTTTTTATTGCTACGTAATACTCATATCAAAATTTCGCTGCACAGTTTTGACACACATATGTTATAATTTGTAGCTGAATTTTTTTGTAGAACTATACTGAACGGTATTTTAGATTTCATTACTCAAAGTACTACGTTTTTCGTCGTGAAAATAAACAAAAATGAAGGAAATTATTTTTTTCCTGGCGAATGGTACATTATTTAAAAAAACACGTCCACAGTATTGTGCATCGTGTGATTGCACGTTGACTCAAAATTTTTCAACACTTTTGGTTAAAAATATTTGAGTTATTGGCACCAATCTGAAAAAAAACTCGGGGACAAGCCCTTAAATTGGAAAATAAATCTTTATGATAGGTCATAACTGATTAATTTTAAAGGTAATACTTATAAAAATTAAAACATTATAATATTATATGGAATATTTATTTGAAAATGTTGAAACAGAAAGATGCTCGATTTTCAAAAAATTTGCTCGTTTTTTATATTTATAAATAACACGTTTTGATAGTTCGTTACTTAGCACTACAATCAAAATGGAGTCACGATTTTATGGCGACAAAATTTTTACGCTGTTTAGTTCCAATGCCTTTCGTGCACGTATGCAATTCTGCCTCATGATCAGTGATTGGTTGTTTTAACTCTTGTCTATCTCGGGGTTCTACTGACAAATTGCAGACTTATGTTATCGCACAAATCCTATTCTGATTGGCGCGGTCAAACGAGAGACGTGTCTAAACAGAGATTTTCTGGCAATAGCAGTGGAACAGAGTTTCCGATGTGTACGTAATGTATTGAACCTAAATGGTGCAAAAATCTTTTTACGACAAATTCATGTGTATAATTATTATATACAAACGTTTGCAAAGCAGTTTAACTCAAGTCGTTTTATGGAATCATTTTTAAGTGAGTTACCGTTTATATTGATATATTGCGAGCTTATGAATTTTTTTCTAAGGAAGAATGAATTTAAACTCCGATGCTGTGATTCGCTAGGCAGATACCATAACGGTTTAATTCAGACGTTAGATTTCTTAGGTAATATTTCATAACATTTTTTTTTTTTAAGAATCATGTACATCATTCGCTAGGTGCCGCGTTTGAGGTACGGAAATAGGGGAGCTATAAGGTCTAAACTGGCTAGTATGCCGACAACCGTGCCACCTTTATGCGCAAGGCGCGAAAACGGCGTTAAGCGTTTTGGTCATAACTTTTTTCTTTGTACTTAAAGCGGTGAACTTACTATTTTATTTACGAAAATTGCATAGTTAAGTCTAAAGTTCTCTGACACGTACGGATAAGTGCTTTTATTTCATTAATCGAAAATTTACTATAAGCAGCAGTTGAAAATGTTAATAAATAATACGTTTAAAAGGCATAATAATTAAGTTATATGTAATTTATTCCTACTCCATGCCTGAAATACGTAGCAACATATTTATTTGATTGAATCGTCCAACGAAAGTTCTACATCCAGACATCGTAGTTTTCGTGAAAATACAAACATGCTCCTTACAACATAATTTGTTTCTGTACACACGCTGAAGCCTGTGTGCGTTTACTCTTTAGGCTACATGCGCTCGTCTGTATTTCGTCTGCTAGCGGCTATCTACGCTGCTTTCGGGCAAGGTATACTCGAATATTTTTGGCGAAGAGATCGAGTCGAATATGTAGACTTATTGCAGGCCGGTAGACTATTCGCGTGAGGTTATTTCCCGATTTTAGAGTATGTCTACTCCATCGAGTAGCTGGCAGGCCCGTGAACAGGATTTCAAAATGGGAGGGGTTTTTCAGTGACGAGAAAAATTTTTACCATCTCTTTTCTCACTAGCGTAAGTGATTGTTAAGCTTTGTACATATATTTAGCGTAAATCAACCAATAGTTCAATTCTTTAAAGTACTAATTTCTTTAAAAAAATTTTTCAGCTGCTCCATAACCCCCTCCCCCTTGCGCACAGCCCTGGTAGCTCGAGTAAGGTTTTCATAAGCGCCTTTAGTGAGTCATCTAAGCTCGACAGGTATCAACTTGCCGGAGGGACGCCACGGCGTTCGGTAGAGATCGGCAGGTCTCGGGCGTAGTCGGCTCCTGGGGAGGGGTGGAAGGGTGGACGCCCTCCCTCAACGGCGAGGTGCGTAGCGACGGCACGTCAGTTCCACGTCGTATCCGCCACGCGACGCTTCGCTCCCCATCGCGCCGCGACGCGAAAACCCGGTTCGTTCTTTTATTTTTCTTTGCTTTCTCCCCCGCGAAGCTGGGAGTCGTTTCAGTGGTCGCCGTCCAATTGCGAGAGCAAGCTTTTTTTATTTAGTTCGCAAATTATAACACACGATATTACCATCCTCTGCAAACGATTTCTTCGTTGTTAATTCACGGGCTTCTGTGGCTTACCCGATTCGAGCCATCAGTTTTTACGAGAACCTAAAACGGAGGAAGGTAGTGAAAAAAAAAAAAAATCTAACATTTGCGTGTGTTTGCGTTCCCGAGTGCCGGGCAGGATAAGAAATTTACTGTGGCGTTGTCAGATTTATCTTGTGAACCGGTTACTCAACACGACCACTCAATTTAATAGCATGCATGGGACGGTTAGAGTGACAGCAGTGTTCTGATACGTGCGTGTTTGAACTGTGAGGATTTGTTTTTCCGTTAAACTCGAACTCTAGAAGTTACTGAAGCAACCCTTGAACCCAGTGAATTTGTTAAGTTGTTAAAGGTAAGACATTTTCTGCAATTAATTTACTTTTACGTTACAGATTTTTTACTGTTACTAAAAAAAATATCTGGTCTTCTCAAATTTACATCGAGCGATGTACCGTAGAGAGGGATAAAAATATTTTACTCGAATTCGGGTGGACCCGGGTTCGAATCCAGGATCAGCAATCCTGGTTTCGGTTTTACGTTGTTTCTTAAAATCACCCTAAGTAAATGCGGTGATTGTTCTTTAACATAGGCCATGGCCGAATCCCTGCGGTCCCTTATTTAATGAGTCGCATGTTCTGTTTCTATTGACGAGACGCTAAGTCCAACTACTTATCTAATTAACTAATCAGATTTTATACTAACTCAAAAAAGTCTCCTCTGCTAATTCTCAAGTGACGTATATTCAGTGCCAAAGTAACAACTTAATATTATTTATCACGAAATTAAATACATGAAATTTAAGGTGGTAATTAAATTTTTGTCGTAACTTACGAAGTGTACATTCTTACCAATAATACTTAAGTTAAGGAGTGAAGTGTAGTCAGGATACAAGGACAGCGGTACACTGTAAAAAAACTTAAAAATAATTACCTGAAGTTATTAACTTTTACACAGTATTACGTAGGTACTTAACATAATTAATATAGGAAAGAAAGAAAATATTGAGAATTGTTATAAAAGACTGATAAATTTTATAATTTCCTGAAAAAGGATGGGAAAAAATTCTACAATATCGACTTTCTTAACACACTCACACACAGGTATAAGCTTACAACTATTTTTACAGTAATCCGACTGTACACTCGAAGTATTAACGTACGTGAAGGAAACAACAAACAGTTGATAATTTGCTCCGGCTGAAGTCGGGTTACTGGAGACTGCGCTTCTTTCTGCTGTCAGGTTGGTATATCTGCACCCACCAGTTTTATGTAGTACTTCTAGGGTATAATTCTGGCCTGGAATGAACTTGAACTAAAGTTAATACGGTACAAATGAGAAGTGAACACGAACTGAAAAATGTTCTTACAGTAAATGTTTCAATCCTGACTGACATGTAAACATGGGGAGTGAATCTAGCCTGAACACTGCTAAACATTGAACTAAGAACAAATAATTGTTGAAAATCAAAGTGGCACACTTTTTCTGTATATTTTATTCGAATTGATATTTATTTGATATATTTTTAATTTTCAATAATTCGTACAGCATTAACTATTTTTAGCACAGGACGATTCTAACCCCTTACATAACCAAACAAACAATTCGAAATGGTGATCGCTTCATCATTGTTCAGTTCAGTTTGATGAATGTTTAAGGGTGTTCAAGTGGGGAAAACTTACAACTTTATGTTGGTATGAAGAAGAGTTAATTTTATAAACGTTACTTGGAGGTACATTTTCCTGCAACGAAAAAAAAATTATAAAAGCTCAGTCAGTTTTCTCATAATGACATTTTAAAGTAAAAATTTGCATATTTTTACTTTATACAAAACTTGATAACCAGTTAACATTACGAAGTGGAAAAAATCACACGAAAACTGCATGTCACGGTCTACGGCTTGAAAAACATAAAAACCCATTTAAAAAAAAAAATCAAAAATTCCTTAATTTTTTTGTTACTTTTAGCAACTTTTTAAATACAATAATTTTATAATGGTTTTTTATGCCGTTATGGGAAAACTGACTGAGCTATTTTTTTCGTAAGAGGAAAATGTACTCTACAAATTGAAAATTATGATTTTTGCCCCCTTGACAGCCCTTGAAGTAACTTGTTATATGCAGGTATACACACGAAAGCTTGCACGCTGACTTGAAAGCCAAAAACATAAGCGGAAATAGGCCTACACGAACATTTCTATCCGGATCAGGATTACTCGTTAGTCCAATAAGAACGTTTTTAAAGTAAAATTTGAACATAAATTCTTCAGTCCTCAACTGGTTCAATCCGGAATGAAGTGTTACAATAAACGTAGTAATAGTTCTTAGACAACTCAGATCTATGCATAGTCGTCGCTAAATATCGCTTCCCGTGGAACACATGCACTCTTTGCCAGTATCCTTTAACACGCTGCAAAACTTTACAAGTTGCCGCACACTTATTAAATTACCTGAGAATTATTTATTTAAATTATTAAAATAATGGTAAAGTTTATTTAACGTATGATCGGCGAAAAAATGTAGACGAAAATGTAATGGTTTGTGTCTAATGAGTAAGGCTAGGAATATTTCGCGAGTTCAACGACCACATGCTAGAATCCATTATCCTGTATATACCGAAGCCCTATCATTTGTCTATTACCTGCTACTCATTCAAACAGCAGACAATGAACGAATAGACGGGGCTTGAGTATGCATAGGACATTGGATTCTAGCATGCAGGTAACTGAACTCGCTAATTTTTCCTAGCCCTACTAATGAGGGATAATAAATTTGTGTTCAAACGAAATGCTTTAATTAATGCTTCAACGTAATTTTGCACGGTTAAAAAAAACAATTACATTACATTCGAAGAGTCTAGTTACACTTCATTTGTACTAGTCTCTTAAGATTGAACCTTATAACTAGAGACCTGAAAAATTCGCGTTTTCTTTTAGGCACAAGCTTGAGTTCCACCAACTATAGGTCTGTATCACGTTCATAATTGGCCGTTGATTTTCTCGACACTTCCTGGAAGTATCTGAGCCAATAATAAAACTATAGCTGAATACAGGCCCATTTGACAGTGTCAGCGAGCAGCTAATAAACAGCTGGTGTATGCAAGATTTCACATATGTTCTTGGAGGCTAGCCTACAGGTCAGTGAACCCGCGAATTTTTCAGGTCTCTACTTATAACTTTAATATTTCTGCCACAGACATCAGAAACTTTATGATCGTAAATTATTAAGGTAAGTAGACTAAACCCAGGAAAATTTATAGTATATAACGTGAGGTTAGAGACAAAATTAGAAATCATATGTTTTCCAACTTGTTATTTTCACCGGAAATTTTATATTGCATTAGTAGTGGGTACCTTCTGAGATACGAACGCTATACGAACATTTCTTTAAACTGTATATTGTTGCTCAGGTAGTAATTACGTTATCTAGATTATGGCTTGTAAACAGCTTATTAAAACTATAAAATCTTATCCGTGCACGTTTTGCTACTTTTATCTTTTATTGCTAGAAGTTGTAGATATCACTGAGCATTTTTTATAAAATATTATTTGCTCTTTAGAAAACATTTTCGATGGCGAAAATAGTAAGTACATTTACTTTTATTAATTTTAGTTAGCCAGAATAATATATTTTTGTGTGAAATAAGAAGTGGTAAAGATTATGAACCACTTCAAAAACATCTTGATAAAGTTTTGCGATATCTGCTTAAGTATTATTAATACTTCTTTACCGAAAAATCAGTGGAAAGTCAGAATTCAACACATAAATAATTTTTTTTTTTTGCATTTCTACAGTGGTGTATTTTATGTTAAATATATAAAAACTTGTTTTATGGAACAAAAGTAATTAACAAATACGTTATGGGATGTTATATCTCGGATAATATTAGGGTTGAAATGAGGAAAACGAATAAGTTGGAAGCACGAAATCAAAAGCGAAGTCTACAAAATTAATAATGTTTTCGACAGTTAAAACGTATTAAATATTAAAGTTACGTACTGATATATGTACCATGAACTTTGTTTCGCATTGTGAGGACATGAAACTAAACGGATTTCGCCAGTAAATGTAAAACATTTTATTTGAAAAAATGCCATAGCAATTACAGAGAAAATCGTTATGTAACTGCACGTAAGGGACGGGACAGAGATTACCTAAAGCTTTCTGGCGCTGAGATTAAAGTAGAATATCGGACCCGCCAAAACATGGCCAATTCTACCAATTACCAGGAATTATCGTTGCGTTGGATGCCATGTACTTCGCAGATTTCATTTCGCGGAATTACATATCACGATTTACGTCGGAACTTTGGTTTTGCCACGAGTGAAGAGTTTTTTCCTAACAATATACCTTTCGTTTTCACGTCATATGAAATTTTTTGTGCCTCATTTTAGTCATGCACACCAACGTATCACATTGTGGAATAATTCGTATACTATCATGTATATAAAAAAATAAAACACTTTGGCTTAAAGCTTTTAATGATGTTTCTCTTTTTTTTAATGTTTACAGTTCTAAAAACAAAATTGTCGGTTTGCAACAAATCAAACGGTACTGACTAATGTTTAGAATAATGTTTGTTAAATTCAATTAATTCAGACATGAATTTGTCATTTATTAATGCCGTTGTATATTAAATATGATGCCAAATTAGCAGTACGCAAACAGGGTATCCATAAAAATTGTAATCGTAAAACGAAAATTAGTTATTCACAACAGTAATTCTCCAATTACAATAACACTTTAACTATTACATGCATTGCTGGTTGTGAACTGTATAAACGTCGTTTTAATATAATGAAGAGAAAGTAGCAGAACCGCCAGTAACAAAATGAAATACCTTCTCATTAATTTATAATTACGTACATACAAAGACAAATACTCAAATAATATCATTGTTGCTACTTGCCCTAATTATGATTTTTTTGTTTCTTGTTTTTGTTATTGACATGGCGTTTGAACTAAAAGTTTAAATTATTTTTTTTTTCCCAGACAGTAAAGTTTTAGATTGGAATTTTATCTAGAACGTTTGGTTTCGCAACGTCTAAATTTATTTATGAAAGTAAACCTATTTTGCAGTAATATCTAACAGTTGCCATTCAATACTTATTATTACACATTTTTGGAAACTTTTTCAACATTTAAATATATATAAATCAATTGCTGTTCGTTTGTCTCGCTAAAACTCGAGAACGGCTGGGCCGATTTAGCTGATTTTGGTTTTGAAATGTTTGTCGTAGTAGAGGGAAGGTTTAAGCCGTGAGAAAATATGGAAAGATTGCTAGGAAGATAGTAAAAAAACAATAATGTAATATTTTGATTGTGGTCGTTGTTGGTTTGATGGTTGCTTCGTATTTATATAAATCTGTGGTGCGTTCAGAAATTTTTATTGTTGTCTTTGTTTGGATTGTAAATAAAAAAAACTTTATTGTGCTATTTCACACATACACAATATCAGTATTGTTGGAATGAAAAAAATTTGTTGGATGTTGAATGTTTATCAGTTGTCTGTGGAACGTCAGATGAAAGGTTATAAAGTTAATATCGTTAGGATAAGTGATACGAAGTTCACCGTGTCATCTAGTTGTAAATAAATTGAGATAAAAGCACACATTCACGGTTGTTCAATAACTTCTATTTTGCCGTGTCCTCTTTCGCTCTTGTTTGCTAGAACCACAGGAACAATTCAGGCGTGTAAAGAGATGGTAATTAATTTTCAAGTACACAACTGCTCATTTTTGTTAGTTGACAAAGCGCAAATTTTTTTTTCTCCTGGAAGTGAAAGAATGATGCTTATTAATTCATTGCCTTGCCTTCACATTTCTGACTTTGGTTCGTACGACAGTTTTAAATGTCAGTGAGGGTGCAGATTGCAGCGTCTCATTAATGGAATATGTGTTTCCACTCGGGGCAGGACAGGACTGTCTTTGTATTGTATATTTCCATCCAGAAAACAAGTTAGTCCATATTTGTCTTAACTGTTTTCCATATACATTCGCCTACGAGGCTTCGGCATTTTAAAACACTTCTCCCTGCTTTCAAAAAAGGTTAAAATATTACATTGTGAATGTGTTATAAATACACAACGCCAGTAGAATATAAAAAAGTACCTCTTGCATTATAATTATGCATTGTTAGCAGCAGAATTTAGAACAAGTAATATATTCAATAAAGTTATTGTTACAGTATTTCTTTTAGAACTACACAACACTGAGTTCTCCAACAAAACAACGAATTTTAAATAACAATTTTATCTAAATATTAAATAGTTATATGCATTGTTTTTCTACCTTTTGAAAATTTATTAATTTAGACTCGCGCGATTATAATCTTCTCTGACTTAAACAATTTTTCATTCATACGCTATAAATACTTTCTAAGGTGTAAAGTAAGTTTTTCTCTAATGCATGGGTATAAAAAATGTTGCTATATTTCAGCCTGAAAATATGCAATCTTTGCGTGCTGTTCTGGTGCAAGTTTAATAACTTCAGCATGTATGATTATTTCACAAAGATTTATAGGCTCTTTTACTGATGTGTGGTAGACAAATTTGTCCTGTCTGGTTTCGAAATAATTATATAGGCCTACAGTGATAGTGAAACGTAAAAGAAAACCTTTTCCAATCTAAAACAAACTTCTTCCGTTGAACTTAGGCTATCATAGTGCTTAGCATATTCTCAGAAATGTCTATAAGCTAACATATTCCGTTATACACAAGATGTACCGTAAAAAGGTTCCAATAATTTCAGAGGGTGTACTACGCATCAAAAGAAGACAAATCGACCCTATACTCATAGGTCGTAAACGTAATATCTACCAAGTTAAGATATTAGTTCGCACGAGGAGCATATCTTGCACACCAAGCTCTTTGACACGTAACGAATGCCAATACCTTGGCCTGCACGTTACCCTGATCTTATCGTTTAGACTTTTGGCTATGGGGACATGTTAAGGACGAGGTCTACCGCAATTTTCATCACTAGTATATTATTTTTTATTTGTACCAGATTATTTTTCTTATTTTAGACACAAAATTTAACAAAATTTGGCTCCTATAAAATTTTTTTATCTCTCATAGTTTTCGCTTAATGGCTTGTTAAAGTAATATTTTGCATGTTTCCGTTTTAACGACCACACGAAAACCAACTGGTATACCAAACTGAAAAAATCACAGTGGATATAGGCATCGCAGGCTACAATGGCATGCTCATAAAATTAAAGAATAAAAGTTATTGGTATTTAAAAAAATTTTGAATTTTTAAATTTTGTTTTTAGTTTCAGCACTTTTTTAAAATTCTAATAATTTTTATTCTTTATTTTTATGAGCATGTCATTGTAGCCTGCAATGTCTTTATCCACTGTGATTTTTTTGAGTTTGGTTTATCAGTTGGTTTTAGTGTAGTCGTTAAAACGGAAAAAAGCAAAATATGACTTTAACAAGCCATTACGCGAAAACTATGAGAGATAAAAAAAATTTCATAGGAGCCAAATTTAGTCACATTTTGTGTCTATAATAATAAAAAAAATGTCCGGTACAAATAAAAAAATGGTGATGAAAATTGCGGTAGATCGCGCTCTTAAGACCGTGGTGTATGCAGCCATCATACATGTGTATACACTAAGAGAACGTGTGTTCCATGCCTGCGACGCAATCCGGTAACAACCAGGGCTGTTCCAAATAATGTGAGTCCATGCGAGTTATTGTGGAAGGCTGCATTGCAATGTATGGCGGTCGTATCGAGCACCTGCTGTGAAGGGTAGTTTAGGGACGTGGTGTTCATGAACGATAGGTGTAATACTACATAACTCGATAGATATTTCCTTTACTATATATGTGTATAAATCAGAATTAGTGAATATCCACGCTGAAGGATGGAACAGTTTCAACAATTTCAACTGTTTAGTCAGTAAATATTCACTTATTTCCTTTAAGAGTGCCCATATCTCGCAAGTGAATCAGCGAATATATATTACATCTGAAGTAAGGACAAGTTTTCATAAAATAAATAGTTCATTACGAATTATTTAAACTTTCTGATTTATTCGTGTACGTACCAGACGGCAAAAGAAAAATGTCGTCTACCAAAGTGAACATTAGGAAACACATTTCAAATACAAAACTTTCGAGTGACATTGCAACATATGCTGAGTACTCCTACTACATTTATTGTGGCATTTAATTAAAAAACGGTATAATAAATTCGCGGGCAACAGCTAGTATTACAATTAAAATTGTATCTTAAAAAATATGTCTAAACATAAAGCGAAAGAAAAATTATTTGTAGAGAACGAAAATATTTAAACAGATATAATAAATTATCACTGCAGAAGGTATTCTGTACAGGAACGCCAAAAAAGATACCGTACGCAAATAATTACTTAAAATGTTACGGCCTAATAAAAAAAAACTCATGTCCCGTTTTACATGGATATCAACAAACCCATGCCAAATTACTTATTTTAGTTAACATAAGTAAAGTATATATGGTGAGAGGATAATGGATTATTTTAATTCTGCTGTAAATTTACTATGTCCAGTAGAGTACAGTTTCACAATTTTTACTCCGCCTTAAAAATTTTACCAGTGTCAACATCCCTAGGTTTTGCGACTACAAGCTCCCTGTAATAAACCATTTATCTAAGATTACGTGTTAAACTATCAGAGTGTATTAGATAAAGTGTCTCAGGGCGTAAGAATTTCAAATATTAGTCCGTTCATGTTAAGGTTCTTAATCTCATTATAAGGGATTAGTGACATATGCATAGGCGAGTACCAAATAACAACATATCAAAAATCAACACTTTTTAGTGCGGTTTTATGGCCGCCATCTTGGAAAATGGCGCCCAATTTTCACTTTTTTGGCTGTATCTCGATAACGGTTGAAAATATACTGTCTGGGATATCGCATTGCCGGAAATAGATACTAATTAATGGTTCTAGATTAGGAAATACATATTTGTCTTAGTTTAAAATGTATCCAAGTTGTTTTGGATTTATTTAACATCAAATAATTTCAAGTGAACCATTCTGCAATATTGTTTGTTCATTTTAAAATTTTGTTGTTCAAAATTGTCGGATCTCCCTCATGAATAGATATGTTGGTATCGTCCGCATATAGCACAAATTTTCCACCAGAAACTGATTTAGGCAAATCATTAACATACAAGAGAAATAATATCAGACCAAGAATGGAGCCTTGAGGTACGCCAATCACAGTTTTGCTTCTCAGATTTAACATCATATTTAGTATTGGTAGATGAGTCAGTGTACGGTGTTACGACAATTTGAGAACTATGGGACAGATACGCTTTGAACCAGTTTAGCAATATACCTCTTAATCTATTTGCATTCAACTTCTGGATGAATATTGAGTGGTTAACTATGTCAAAGGCTTTACTCAAGTCATAGAAAAGCCCTACAGTATGTTTTCTTTTATCTAAATCCTCTACAATGTTGTTGATTGATTCACACAGGGCTGTAGTGGTTGATTTGTCACACCGAAACCCATGCTGGCTGCTATCTAATACACGGCGTTTTTCAAGGAATGATGCAATTCTGTTAAACATTAGGGATTCCAATATTTTTGAGAAAGCAATCAAAAGAGATGTGTGCTTGTAATTCTGACACATATTTCGTGGGACTTTTTTTGTGGAGGGGTAACGCTTTCGAAACATTCCATAAGTTTGGAAAGGTACCGTGAAGGAATGATTCATTGAATAGATGTAGCAATGGATCTGCTATAAAGTCGATGCATCATTTAATAAGAAAGTCAGGCACATCAAGGCCACATGAGTGTTTATAATTCATTTTTGACAACAGATAGTAATACTTCCTTAGTTACAGGAAACAGGTACATAGATGGAGTAGCCTATATAGGCCTTGTCCTCAAAGAGAGGAACAGTGTTAGAGTAATAGTCCTATTTCTATTAAGAGTCAGCAACTGATTGTTTACTATATTGTAAAAATATTCACTGAATATGTTAGCAACATCATTAGGACTTTTTACATCTTGCATAGTGCCAGGTATTTTAATTTCCGCATTGTATGTACAATCTGTTTTGTATTCGTTCAGTTCATTTTTTGCAATATCCCAGGTTGTTTTAGACTTGTTAGTAGAGGCTTTAGTGATTTTTCCATAATGCATTTTATTAGCAACTTTTAAAACTTGTTTGTAGATATTATGATAATTTTTTGCAATAGTTTATAAAGATGGGATAATTTGACAGTTTTGACATTTTATGTAATATTTTATTGTTTAAGCACGATATTTCTATTCCTTTAGATAACCAGCCTTTATATGTAGTGCTGGAAATTTTATGGTGGGTTTTTGGTGGAAAGGTCTCTTCAAAATGTAGCATAAATATATTTGAGAACTAGCTGACCCGACAGACGTTGTCCTGTCTTAACGATGACTATTGCAATTAATGTCGTTAAATAAATCTCAAGGACAGTCGCTATGTGTTTGTTTTCTTGAAAATCCATGTTTTTCACATGGCCAGTTATATGTCCTGTTCCCGTGTCGGAATACCAACAAAAATATTTATATACTAAGAATATTGTATATCATAGAGCATTAGAATAATAAACACACCTTTTTTTATAAATTATAACATTTAGATTTCGATAGTCGTCGTTAAGACAGGAAGCATGTAGACCAAATTATGGAAAACAATGTTCGTATTTGTTTAGCGTTTGACGAAATTATAGCATCCTCAAGGCGTAATGGCTCTGAACTAACCGTGATGTACTTTAAGAAATTCAGTTTTCTTTATTTATTTTTATAAATAAAATAACTCCGATCGAAGCACTTGTTTTAAACGATATTCAGATTTTTCACATCCTCTTTGTCAAGTGTTTATATTGTCCAAAGCGGTAAGGTTAAATTAGAAATAATATTATATGGTTGTTGAGTATTCTTTTTTTTTCGCGCAATTTTTAATTTTTTTTTTTAACAAGAACCTTCTCCTGACAATAACACACAATAAAATATTGTGAAATCGGTCCAGCCGTTCACGCGTGATGGCGTGACCAAGGGAAATAGGGATTCATATATATATATATATATATATATATATATATATATATATATATATATATATATGTGTGTGTGTGTGTGTGTGTGTGTAGTTTATAAGAAAATGACATCTACACTGTTCTTTTCATGTATAGCTGACCAGTCTGTCGATTTTAAAAGGTTGCAGAAATGTTATGTTCATCAAAATATCGTCTTGCCTTAGTGATACCTTTATTGGAGGATCTGTGTAGTGTGTCATTACAAAAGTTGTTTACAGTAATTTTCTGACCATGATGACCAGACAGACATGTGGCTAGGACTGAGCTTATATAACAGTTCTCACCGAGATTGGTCAGAATGTTGTCAATGGTTGTAGCTGACTTACAAGTTTCCTTCGTGTATCGTGTAATGGTTACTGGTATATTGTACATTCTTAATAGGTTGGTTAAATTTCTAAAATGAATGTTACAAACATTGATATTAATGTAATTATAGTAATTAATAATAACAATAATAATGACAATAAATGACAATACAGTCCTCCATTATTTAAATGTCTGCACAAGAACAAAGTCTTGCGAATATAAGTCCAGATTATGATACTGACCGTACATTACATTTATTAGTTAACAATGTGACCTTGACAGACCTACTGGGGGCGTGGTACATTAGGTAACGTTGAATGCATTTATTGAATTTAAAAAGAATTTTAATATCAACGTAAAAAAATAAATAACAGGTTAGAAAACTAACTGTATTGCCGTCCTTCAGGTACAACTATTTTTTTTTCTTCAGAAAGACACAATTGTTTAGTGAAGTCTCTTGGGTTGTATCGAAGTTACAAATTTTGAGACCATAAATGTTTCATCAGAATCTTGTAACGTGTTTGTTTATACAGTTTATAGGACTAGAAACTACTTTATAGGATTTCTCTGTTAAGTTATGCCATACTGACTTATAATCATAATATTTTTACTAATATTTTTAGAACTAACCCTCTCAAGGCAATTCGAATGGCATTTCTAAAATACGACTGAAGAAAGTTTTTCACATTTTTGTGACTTCACGCCAGTAGGGGTCTGATAAAAATGTGAAATAAATTGGAAAATTAGTTCCTTCCCTTTCTTAGGACTTGTTCCTTTGTATTTTTTAAAGACTAGTGCAAATAACTTAAATATTTTATAGCGAAAATTTTGAAAAATTTGAGACAATGTGCAGTCACACGATGCACAATACCGTGGATGCGTTTTTAAAATTAATGTACCATTCGTCAGAAAAAAAATATTTTGCTTCATTTTGGCATATTTTCACGACAAAAAATTGGTTCTTTGGGTGAGGAAATCTAAAAAACCGTTTAGTACATTCCTACAAAAAAATTCAGCTACAGATTATGATATATTAGTGTCAAAACTGTGGATCAAAGTTTTGATATGAGTATTGGGTAGCAATAAGAGATGTAGTTTCGAAATCATCGCAAAACTGAGCAACAAGTACTTTAAACATCAACTACTGTGCAAATTAATTTTCTGTAATTATTTTAGAAACTACGTTCTACTTTAGCTTGGGCCTTTATTGAAGTCATTGCAATGTCACTGAACTATTTCATTAGGTAATTTATGGTTAGCTTTCTGTCAAGTTTATTATTAAACTATACATCTTCGGATTTGGTCAGAAAAGTAAAAAATGCGAATATAATGAGTTGTAAGCAATATTATTTTTAGATTAACATCGCAATATTGTGCAAATTAAAAATGTGTATGGAAAAAATGCAAAGAAATTTTGTTCTTGTTATTAACTGTAATAATTTTTGTATGTCTATATTTTGTTCCTTTTTGACGCATTATTTGTTATAATATCTAATAAACTATCACATAATCTTAAAATTAACCGGGGGTATGAAATTGACATTTTTCCTGTCTGGTATTAAATTTTTCATTTACGAATATTAACATCATTATCACTCAAATTACCAAAAATTTGTTGTTGCAGCTCTTAAATATGTAGCAAATGCGTAAGGATCAAGTCAAATATTTTTATACATCATTAAAACAAACGGCGAAAAATTATATACATATATGTACCTATATATACATTTATATCCTAAACAAAAATAATTAAATAATTAATTCCCGGTATGGTATGTACTGATGCCTCATCATAAGGATGATCGGATGCGAAACTATTAATTTTTTTATTATTATCCATAGCACTGTTCATCTTGAAGATAGTATTATTGATAACATTTTCTCCAAACAAAATTTATTTTTTGTCATATAGTTTTCTGTTATGACACAACGAAGTCAAAAAATTTTAGTTTCTGTAGTTACCCAGAGTAAATAATACTTGACGCACAGAAACAAGAAAATTCATATTTAACCAAGATGAAATATGGTTACTAGGTGTAGTATATAATTAGTAAAATGATTTAGTTTTTTTAAATAGTTTTCATAAACGTGTTAAAACTTACCTCGTTGTCAGTATTTTTTTTCTAAAAAAAGTAATTTTCAAAAGTATTATGTGACCTTTCGTTTATTACGTTATTTCGTGTTTGTTTTCTGTAATTAATAGTCACGTAGGCGAGTTATTTTTTGCTATAGGCGAGTACTGTCAAAGTAAAATTGTGAGTTTGACGTGTGTTAATGCAAAATTCATCGCTCCTTATTTTTATTTTAAATATGATATTACAACTATTGTACTGACGAGCAACTTTAAATTGCAGACTGAACTCCATATCCTCACTGAAATGTGTAATTACAGCATTCCAGTTTGAAACGAAGCGTGAAGCAAAGTCGCGCGAGGGAGAAATCACTGCAGCGAACAGAGACTAGCTAGACCCGTGTGTTAATTACTTTCGTTAAAGAGAAGGGAGTAAGGTTACTAGGGTTATTTTCCTCAGTTGTAGCGAGTAAACTGTTTCTGTCTGATTTCGCTGGTGCTAAACGCTAGTCTGGTCATTTAAAACTTTTCAAACTTTAATATTTTAGAAAATTTTCCAATTGTATAGCGTGTTTAATGCTACAACTAGATAACTAGGTACAGTGGAACTTGTATAATTCGAACTTCTTTAATTCGAAATCTCCTTTAATTCGAATTTTTCTCTTGGTCCCTAGCATTTTGTATCCAAACAGTACTAAAAAATCGTGGATAATTCGAATTTCGTTTTGGGTAATTCGAATTTTTTACATGTCTAATTAGTGTATAAATCTTAATCTGCGACTCAAAAAATTTGTA
>PNEQ01090715.1:0-20846 GCA_003012365.1 Medauroidea extradentata
CGCCCCCCCCCCCCCAGTGGAGTAACTGCCAACATTTCGGTCACTCCAGCAAGGTGTGCCACGCCCCACCCCCCTAGGTGTCGCCTGTGCGGCAAACGTCACAAGACCGCGACTTGCGACCTAGAAAATAAAGACGACAAGTCTACCAGATTTGGTGTTGGCTGCCAAGGCAAACATGCAGCCAACTGCAGAGGCTGGGAGGCCTACAAGGCCGAGAAGTGGCGTTTCCTGCCCAGAGATGAGAGGCAGAAGCGCCAGCAGCAGAGTAAAGCCTCGCTGCAGGGCCTGAACCAAGCCCCCAAAAACTACAAGGCCACTCGCGCCCTCTGGGCACAAACCAGCCAAGATGGCTGGACCACTGTGGGTAGAGGCCCACAACAAGAGCGCACACAGGCGCAACACTTCGTCCCTGGGTACGCCCAAAATTTTCATACACCTACTAGCAACAGGTATAACGCCTTCTATGCGCAGCAGGGATTCTCAGAGGTAGAATTCCCTGCCCTAGCCAACCCTCATCGGCCCAGAGGCCAACGCCCCCGACAAATGGGACCTAAGGGGAAAATGACCCCAAAAAATGTGCCAAAAAACAGCAAAAAGCCCATCAGTGCTCGCCTCGAGCAAGCGCAGCAGACTGCCAAGAAGGTTGCCCCCACCCTGCCTCAGGCGCCTCGCCAGGATAGGCCAGAGCGCCCGGCCAATCAGGAGCGACCAGCCCAAAGCGAGGGTATAAAGGCTCCAGAAATGACCCAGGATGCCATTGGCACTTCTTAGCTGACAGCCGACCTCTGTGGACGTTCTTTTCAGAGCTCTGCGCACTAGGCACGAAGCAAGGAGGCTTTAATTCTCTCACTCGCTGCAAGTCGCGCAAAGCGAGCAGGAACGAGTGAATGTCCAAACCCTGTTAAGTTTAGCTACTAGGGACTTTATTACTCACGAAATTAGTCCGTTCAGTCAGCCCATGGATCCCTAGCCTGACTAAGAGCGCATTTGCAGGGGCAAGGTGAAGTGGATTTTAGACAGAACTTTTAATACACTGCATGCTTCTAGGTTAACTGTAGGTGCCCAACCTTCAAGAAAAACAGAAGACTTCGCAGTAGGAAAGTGCAGCTCTCGTGGCTAGCACAGTACAACGACAGCAGGAAGTAAGGAAACATAAATTCCCCTTCCTTGCATTAGCAATGAGCCTGCAAGGCGACAGCACTAGTCAAGTGACTAGTGCGGAAGACAACAAGATTCTCTCGGCAGTAGAGCTAGCCATGCCTCTGCCTGAAAGCAACGACGCATTCGTGTTGCAAGATAAAGCTAGGTCACGCCCGCGCAAATAAGCGGCGCCAAGAAGGGCAAAGGAATTATTAAGGCATTCCAGCACAATGGGATTGCAGCGAGCAAAACTGAGGGCCGAGCAGCTCAAAAAGCCGTCTGCTCAGAGTAGGCTAAATCGTTTCGCAGCCCTGGAGCTGCGAAGATGCGCCCAGACGGGTTTCCGCACCTGCCCCGAGGCAAATATCAGCCCTGGAAACGAGGTCACCGCGCAGGGCTACCAACCTCTGCCGCGCGAGCCAGTTACCCCTCGCCCCCGTCCCCCTCAGAGAGCTTTGGTCACGAGTCGCGTGACGGTAAATTGAGCATTGCCCACGATAAAAAATACGGGGCAAAAAGCAGTGGCAAATGAAAGTAGGGCAGAAATAAGACATACTGACGCAATGGACAGAACCATTGCGCCCCAGGGAAGCCCAGAACAACATAGTTCGCTTCCTCCCTTTCCCCTTGGCTCTGAAGAAACCAACTCGCGGAACATAAGCGAGCAGTCAGCCCAGACCAATAATAGAAACGTGAGATAGACATTCAGCTCACATTTCAGCAAAATGCAGGGCTCTAGCCAACAACTCCCACAGCAGGCAGGCTGTAGTGCAGCACTGCAAAGCACCTCTACCAGCACTGCGACACATCCAGGGCCGAAACCAAAGCCCTTAATAGTGTTCCATGATCACAAACATCCTTACCATGAGCTGTATCAGTTACTCAGGGAGGAACAAATTAACTTCAAGGTGCATAATACCAACTTAGGCACCTACTACCACATGGCCACAATTCGCGAACATATCACTGCACTGCGAATTGTGACCCAAGTGGGCGTCGAACATGCAGCCCTGCGCGCCAAATCTGAGCGCCCAGGAATGTATATACTTAGAATGTGCCAAATGATAGCAGAAGACCTAATCAGCCAAGGCGTGGCTGTACAAAAAGTCACGCCTGTACAAAGCAACAGCAGGGACATACTACCCATGTTCAAGGTAGATGTAGACCATGAGTGCCGCCAAATCTTGACTGTGCAATACTGTATGTGTGTACGAGTCAAGATAGAGCCATTTAGGCACCCTAAAGGCATACTACAATGTAGTAATTGCCAGAGACTGGGACATGTGGCTGGCGCCTGTAGAGCCACGACTATGTGTCGCTGGTGCGCCGGCAATCATGCCACAGCTAGGTGCAAGGCAACTGCGCCCATGTGCGCCCTGTGTAAGCAGCCATATGCAGCAAATTATAGGGGCTGTGAGGTTCACACTAGAGCAGCCAATTCCCGCAGGCCAGCAGACAAGCGGCCAAACAAGAGACCCCCAATGACCCAGTCGCAGAAAGATCAGCAATATTATGCTAATCGGCGAGCTGGAAATAACCAGGGCCAGCAGCGAACTAGAGACCCTCCGCCCAGAAATCAGGCAGAGAGGGCTTAAATTAATTTAGAGCAGGATAGCCAGGAAGAAGGCTAGCACCAAGTAGGGAGAGGTGGGAAAACCCAGCGCCCTCCTCCCCCTCCACCTAAAACACCCAGTTAGCGAGTCTGGCAAACAGTCCCGCAAGGGTAATAATAAAAATAAAAATATTCGACAAGGTGTGCGAGGGGAATCGAATTCAAGACCCCCTCCACAAGTAAAAAAGGAGCCCACTAGGAAATCCAAGGCAGGCACCAGCTATGCTGACAAACTGTCATCAGCTGCAAATGAAACAGCCCCGATATTGTCTGAGAATGTTTACAATATTATTTGCACCAACAACGAGGCAGTTGAATGGCCGCGAGAGCAGACGCCGCCGAGGCAACAACTCGTGTCTGTTGCTGTACAGGCTCTCCCGCCCCGCCCTACAAGACTCGCTCGGCCTGTGCGCAGACCAGCCCACCCCCCTCCTCCTCCCCAGCCATCGCTCAAGCGGCGCCACAACAACAGGTACCGTTGCAGTTGTTTGCTGGCCAACAACAAGCAGTGGTGCCAACCCTGCCCTTCCTGCGCCCGCGCGAAGTGGCACAGCCACTAACTGATGCTCTGCAGAGCACAGATAGGCTTCAAGTAGCCCTCTCGCAGGTCCGCGACGAGAGGAACATAGTTCATACCATCACCAATTCGCTATGCAACATGCTAGTGGCTTGGCAAACCCCTGGCCTGTCCGAAACTCACCACATAAATATAGTGGTGAATTTCACTCAACAACTATGCGACTTAATTAATAATGGTCCCCGCCAATAATCTCCCGCAGGTCCTACATAACTTGCGCACTCCATTCCAGAGACTACTGTTCTGGAATGCAAGAGGACTACTTGGCAAGGAAGCCGAATTCTCAGACTTCCTTACAAGACACGAGATACAGTTGGCAGCAGTGAATAAGACACACTTGCGCCCAACTGATAAATTACGCATTCCCGGATATGTTATCCACCGCAGGGACAATGATAGGCCCTATGGTGGCGTAGCTATCATAGTTAAAAATAGCATAGCCCACAATGTAGCCCCTGTGCCACACTTAGTGCACACCGAAGCTGTAGCAATCAAACTGAATGTGTGCGGTAGGCCACTGACTGTAGTTTCAGTATACTGCCGCACAAATCAGCTGACTACCCAAGACCTGTCCAGCCTGCACTGATCCTAGGAGATCTTAATGCTAAACATCCATCTTGGAACTCAAGAGTTGCTACAGTCAATGGCAGACGACTGTATACGCATCAGCTGCGCCATGACTATATGGTGTGTGCTCCTTACACACCCACATGGTACCCTGACGCAGTTGGAGGCAGACAGCGGCCTGATGTGCTTGATGTCACCTTATGTAAGGATATAAGCTTTGTGTATGAACTAGAAGTATACACGAGATTACATCCGACCATCTGCCAGTTCTCCTAACCATAGAAAATGCTAGAGTAACTGCGAATCAAATGCGCAGCACTCTGAAATACTCCAGAGCTAATTGGCCCGCCCTGCAAAATTACATGGAGTGGGAACTGAACACCCCGTGTCATGTTAATACCCCTGAACTGGCAGGTGAAAGTGTAGACTCCATCACCAGCACAATTAAAGCAGCTATTGACAAGTTTATACCCAGGAAAACCTATACAGCTAAGCCCCGAGTACAGCCGCGGCATATTAGAGACCTAATATCTGCTCGCAACAATGCTCGCCGCCACTGGCAACGAACAGGTAGCCTCCATCAAGGACTGCTATAATAGGCTTCAGAAGCAGATAAAGGCTGAAACTCTTAACCACAGAAGTGCAGAGTGGCAAGACAAAGTATCAGCCTTAACCACTGAGGACAACAGCATGTGGCGAATGGCACGAGGCTTGTTGAACAAACCCCTCCATATGACCCAGCTGAACGGCCCTGATGGTGTGGCCTACACACCACAGGACAAAGCAGATCTGCTGGCCAGCACACTAGCAACTGCATTTCAGCCCAATCAAGTTCCATCAGACCCTGCCCACACTGCAAACATCGAAGACCGTATGGCACAGGTTCCTAGATCAATGCCAGTGCTGACCAATGGTGTTGAAATAAAGCAAATCGTCCGCAAATTAACACCACGCAAGGCACCAGGGTATGATGGCATACAGGCCATTGTCCTAAAGAAACTGCCTCAATCTACCCTTGATGCTATAGCTGAATGTATCAATGGCATATTGCGCACTCAGCATTTCCCAGACCAATGGAAGCAAGCCCATGTCATTCTCTTCCCAAAACCAGGAAAAGATGGCACAATTCCACAAAACTACAGGCCGATTAGTCTCTTGAGCTCACTGTCCAAGTTTGCTGAATGCATCCTACTTAGACGTATCAACACGCACCTTAGGCAGAACGAAACCCTCCCAAATGAACAGTTTGGCTTCAGGCGCAGCCACTCAACGACACAACAACTTGTGCGCATAGTGGAACATATAACACAGGGGTTCAATAATCGCAAATACACTGTCGCTGCTTTTCTCGACATTGAGAAAGCCTTTGACAGAGTATGGAATGCAGGCATAGTGTATAAGATGCATGGATCAGATATACCAGACTGCTACATCCATCTAGTCCACAGCTACCATAGCAACAGAAGCTTTGTTGTCACAATGCCTGGTGCAAGGTCAGCTCCCACCCCCATTCTAGCAGGAGTGCCACAGGGCTCCATTGTCGGCCCTGTACTATTCAATATATACATAGCCGACATCCCCACCACTCCAACAACTCAGCTAGCCTGTTACGCAGATAACACGGCAGTATTTGCAACTTCCTGGCGAGCATCCTTAGCTGTGACCAAAGTGCAAGAAGCCCTGCAAATACTTGAGGGCAAATTCACACTTTAGTGCATCAAAATTAATGTAGCCAAGTCTGAAGGGGTAGTCTTCACACGTAGGCGAGTCCCCCCTCCCTTCACCCAGAGAAAACTGTTTGGTTCACCAATTCAGAATCACACACAGGTGAAATACCTAGGAGTTATACTGGACCAGAAACTGACCTGGAGGGCACATACCAGTGCTAAGCTTAGACAGGCAAATGGTCGGCTAGCGCAGCTATACCCCCTCCTTAATAGTGACCACCACCTGAGCACAAAAACTGGAGTCAGATTGTACTCAGCATTAATTAGACCCGTCCTGACCTATGCAGCCCCAGCTTGGGTATACGCTGCAAAGTGTCATATGCGCCCCCTCTTGATCCTCCAGAATAAAGCACTCAGAAAAGCGGCTGGAGCGCGAAGATACACTCCCAACATAGTCCTCTACAACGAGCTTAGGTACCCCAGGCTCGACAGCCATATCCTCCACATGACCCGCAAATTTTATGAAACTGGTGCTGGCTCTAGGGAACTATGATAAAACGGTAGACTCGAAACACAGAAGGCCGAAGCACATCCTGTGTGAAAAGCCACCTTAGGCCACTAAAGTAAAAGCGCCAGGTTGGCCCAACATGCAGCCATCTGAAGAAACTGCACCAATCTGGATCCGACCTAAGGAACTACCCCAGAGCAAATACCAAGACTGAGGCTCCTCGCAGCAAGAATGCGAAATCGACAACCCGAGAAGGGTGCGGCAGGCAGGAAGGCGAGGCGTATACATATTTGACCGACTGCTCAACTCACCCTAGAGTGGCGACAGGTCCTATGCAACGCTAAGACAACGCCCAACTGCCTTAGCCGCCCCCACAACTCGGGCAACGCTGGATGTGACCTGGTACATTGTTGGAATGCACCCAATGTGCCTCTTTCATACATTACCAGGTCGCGACTTAACTTCCCAGGAACTGGTTAGAAAAGGGACAGCGGGCATCAGCCCGCCCTTCGGGAAACTTTAGGTTATTTCCCCTAGGTATAAGGTAAATGTAAGTGTCTAATCTTGTACTTCTTTTACAGCTGGATCACAAGCCCTCCCTGCTCGTCTTTATTTTCACCTTCTAACAGAAACTGACATGCATGTCATACAAAGCATGAATTCTTTCTTTTCTTCCAAGCATGGAGATCCCACCTCGCATGTCTATCGTCATGGGTTTCCTCCCGCGGCCTCGCGGGTTTACCATGACCCTTTAAGGGATTAGATAACAGTTTAGTATGAGGGAAGCGCCAGGCCAAAAGCCTTGCTCCGGCGCTTCAAAACCTCAAAGTAGGCCTTAGAGCCAAGTTCCTCCCTAAACCAAGCTGCATGCAGTAGTCGGAGCGTATAGGCTGCAGGCCTGGCACGCTGCTACCCTTTCCACTCCTACCCCCCTAACTCCTAGTAGTTACTAATAGTTAGCTACTAACCTAGGGTGCGCCCGATCTGGGCCACAAAAAAAAAAGAAAAAGAAAAAGCAGGACGCAATTATGGATGTGACCCCTGTACAGAGTACAGCCTCTGTGACGCCCTCTGTGTTCCGCACTATTGAGCAACAGTTCGCTCAGTCCCCCAAGGTCCAGCAAGACCCCGAACTGGAAAAGCTGTGCACACAACTGTTCCACCTGCTTGTGATCTGGCTAGATCCATACAGCGCACTAGAGGACAAGTGCAAGGCCACAATAGGCTTTGCCTTGTCGGCCAGGAAAATGGAACAAACCAATGCCACCCCCTAGGCAGGATAATAGACCTGCAAATAGGCCCCACTCCATTGCCAAATCTTGTTCTGGAATGCAGCAGGCATCCGGAATAAGAAGCAGGAACTGATAGATTACTTGACTCGCCACTAGGTACAAATTGCGGCAATTAACGAAACACATTTACGCCCACAACCCGTTTCTCTGTCCCAGGATACTCTTGCTGCAGGAGGGACATAGAAAATAATGCAGGAGGCGGTGTTTTAATGCTAATTAAAAACATAATAAACAACCATGCAGCAAAACAGCCTCAATTAAACACACCAGAAGCCGTGGGAATTAATTTAAAACTCGGCGGCCAGCAAGTTTCTCTCTATTCAATTTATTGTCCACCTGGCCGCACACTTACGCGCGCGGATTTAAATTAATTAACAAACGTATCCCCCATTCTATTGGCTGTTGGCAACCTGAATGCAAAACACCCCACCTGGGGCTGCAGGGCGCGAACAGCCAATGGAAATACATTATTCAACCACCAAACTAGGCACAATTATTTTATTCATGCGCCTGATGAACCAACATTCGAGCCAACACAAATAAATAACCAACCAGATATATTCGATTTTACACTATGTAAAGGCCTTAATATGACCTTTACATTAGAAGTAATACACGAATTGGCCTCGGACCATTACCCTGTCCACTTAAATTTTGACCAGCTGGAAACAGACGAAAGGCCAATTAGAAAAATTAAAGATTATAAACATGCGAAATGGGAAGCTTTTAAAGAGTACCTGGACGAGGAAATTAATCTGCAAGATACTGTTAGCACCCCCGAAGAATTAGACTCTGCGATTGATCGCATAACAGAGGTAATTCAAATAGGAATTAGCCAATTTGTCCCTGAAAAAGTCCCGAAAGCCCACAGTGATTCGCTGCCTGCAAATATAAGGCAGCTAATCACACAGAAAAATCGCTTGCGCAGGCGCTACTCGCGAGGTAGAACAGGCCAACTCAGAACACAAATAAATGCACTTAGAGAGCAAATTAACTTATAAATTACCCACTGGCAAACAGACCAGTGGAATAATCAATTATCCCGCCTCACAACTAAAGACAACAGTCTATGGCACTTAACTAAAGCGCTTACAAATAAGCGCAACCCAATCCCGCCTCTTCAAGGCATAGCAGGTACTGCCTACACGCCCCAGCAAAAAGCCGAGGCTGTAGCTAATCATTTAGAAACGGTTTTCATACCGAACATTCAACCCTGCGACCCAGCACACATGGCTCGCATATATAGGGACCACCGAGTGCGACTTCGCCAGACTTCAGCTTACGAACCTGGATTTACGCATGCCGACGAGGTAAAACGTGTAATTAAACGTATGAAGCCCCGCAAAGCACCTGGGTTCGATACCCTATAAGCTATAGTTCTCAAGCAGCTGCCAGAGTCTACACAAGAGGCTCTGGCTAAGTGCATAAATGCAATTATGACAGTTGCGCACTTCCCCACGCCCTGGAAACGTGCCAATGTTATTGTTTTTCCAAAGCCTGGCAAGGATCAGACCTTGCCACAAAATTACCGCCCTATAAGCCTATTAAGTACGCTCTCAAAAGTGCATGAATGTGTTCTGCTGAGCCGCCTCGACACTCACATTCAAAACGCGAATATTTTTCCCAACTAGCAATTTGGCTTTAGAAAAAAGCACTCTACTGTTCATCAGTTAGTTAGAATAACTGAACACATAACCACGACTTTTATCTGGCGACAATATTCAGTAGCAGTCTTTCTTGATGTAGAGAAAGCATTTGACAGGGTATTTCATGCTGGACTACTTTTAAAATGTACGAGAAAAATTTCCCCGATTGTTATAATAAACTCATGGCCTCCTACTTAGATAGGCGCTCCTTTGCCGTAACTGTTGGAGAAGCGACCTCAGAATTGAAAGAAATTAGGGCAGAAGTACCCCAAGGCAGCATACTAGGCCCAGTTTTATATAACTTATATACTAGCGATATTCCGCGACCCCCTAATTGGAATATGAATCTAGGTGTATATGCCGACGACACAGTTATATACACGCGATCCAGAAGTGCCGAGATCGCATCTCGGCGAGCCCAGGAAATACTCAATGAGCTAGAAAATTGTTTCCGCCTGTGGCGAATTAAAATTAATGTAGGTAAATGCGAAGCTGTGGTCTACACACGCCGACACATTCATGCCAATCTTCCCCGCCTCACTCTATTTAACGAGGAAATACCATATAAAAACGAAGTGAAATATTTAGGCGTAATACTGGATAAAAGGCTGACATTGCGAAGTCATGTTGAGAGCAAGAGAAACCTTGCTTATGCTCGCATGTCGGCACTTTATCCAATGACAAATCGCAACTCCAGCCTTAAGCTGAAAAACGCACTTTTAATTTATAATACAAAGATCCGCCCCATTTTAAATTACGCAGCTCCAGCGTGGGCTTATTGTGCAAAATCGCACACTCGCACTTTGCAAGTGTTGCAAAATAAATGTCTAAGAATTGCGGCAGATGCACCTAGGTACACACCTATAAGATACTTGCACGCAGAGCTTAAACAAGAACCGCTGCAAGACGTATTTCGTAAAATGGCAGAGCAATTTTATGCTACTAGCCATAATAACTTAAATCCATTAATTGCAAGCCTTGGGGATTATAATCCTGATGAAAATCAGCGTTATAAGCGACCAAAATCGCTTCTAGCGCATAGGCCTACTTATTTTTTCTCGGTCCGGAACCAGCGGGCGCTGTGATTGGCCGGAGCCCCGGCCACTCGCAGGGCCCCTGCCCCGCGACCGACTCGCGGTTTTCTAAACACTCGCGAGGTCCGGAACATGAAATACACTGTCTCGCGACTCGCCCTCAGACCAGTTTTAGCCTCTGAAGCCGACGGACGTCTGCGGTGTCTGCTCTGCCTCGGCTGGGTGTAGGCTGCGATACGGGGTTTTAACTCGCGACACTACATCTGTGCGCCTAGTCCGGTCTGGGGTAAACTTTTTTACCACCGGCCTCTTTAGCCATACCCCCTAAGGGGGAAGTGGGCAAAGCGCACAGCAGCCAAGCTTAGGCACACGTAACACTTTTAAATTGTACTTAATTTTATAAAAACACGCAACACATTGCTGTTCCTGAAAAACCTTCCTGCAGTCTGGCAGGGAATGCGAGCCTGGCCACGGAGGATGGCCTTCAGCAGCAGCCTGGGCTGTCTTCAACACCCATAAACATCCCACCCGGGGCAGTATTGGTCGCGAAAGAGGGCCGTGTACTGAAAACACTTTCCAATGAGGAATACATCCAAGCCATGTCGCAAAACATTGCACAACAGACAGTCGTGCCGCCCCTGGAAAACCATACAATCTCAGACATATCTGACTCTGACCTCTCAGAAATGGAAATGGAAGGGGATTTCCATGAGACAAAAGAACAAGGACGTAAACGCCTCCGCTCGCTCATGAGAAAGCGCCAGGCAGAACTAAACCAACAACATGAACAAGAAACTGCTGCGCTAGAGCGCCGGCAAAACAAGTGAGCTCGTGGCCTGCAGCACGAAGTGCGAGACACGGGAATACCGGTTCAAAACCGGTACAGCGTTCTTGCAGGAATGCAATAAGCAGTCACAACCCCCCCCCCCCCCTTTTCAACGCCCTGGCCGTCCAGGCCAACAAACAAGAGCACAGCCGTGCTCAACAACAAACACTGCTGCAAAAAAGCCGCTATTAAGACTGGTTGTCCGCGACACCAGTAAATATTCTCTGACTGCGCAGAAGCTCTGTGCAATACACCGCACAGGCTACACTCTTTCCATGGCCCGTAACGGAATCCACATCACTGCCACAGACGAGCAGAAATACCTCGCGGCCACTAAAGTACTCAAGGCCAGCAACATTCCTTATTTCACTTATGCACGGAATTCTGAGCAGCCAAAGAAAGTAGTGATCGACTTGACGGCGGACACAGACAAAGAACACATTCAGCAAGAGCTCACCGAGCGCGGCTACACAGTACTGGACGTGTACCAGTTTCACAAGCAACAAAAAGACCACAAAGACCCCTCACAAACATGGCTTGTTCCCCTACGTCTGTTCTGTGTGACAGCCACAAATAATGACCCGTTGCCCCCTCTCTCCACAGTCAACCGGCTAAACATGACGATTGTTCACCCCCGCCCCTACAGGAAACGGCTGTCAGAAGTTGCACAGTGCCGAAACTGCAACGCCCTGGACCACACAAAAAATTTCTGCCATCTCCCAACAATCTGCCCACACTGCTCCGGGCCACACACGCTGGAAATCTGCCCAAACAAAAACAACCCCAAATGCTGCAACTGTCAAGGCACGCATCCAGCAAACTCCAAGTCGTGCCCAAAACACGTGGAAATCATCGAGCGCCGGCAAGCAGCTGTCGAGCGCCGGCAAGCAGCTGTCGAGCGCCGAAAACAAAACAGGGCAAATGTCAACACTGTCGCCCAGGCGACACAGCCCCCTCCACGAGATATCAGTCAGTACCCAGTATTGCTGAATGCAAAAACACTTGCTCCACAGTATTCCTATGCACAGACGACCAGCGGATCCCACAAATCAATCACAGTCCCAGTAAACGCCACAAATCCAGCCCTTCAGGCTACAACACAAGCTCTCACCCCCCCTTCCCTCCACCCAACACTCCTACCCAGCAGCCGGATCTCAGATCAATGGCTGAAACCTTGCGCGACCTGAGGGAATTCGCTCAGTTCCTGCGTGAAGCCAATTTTTCTGCGATCATGCAGCACTTCCGGGCCTACATGGAGACTGCAGAAACAATAACCGACCCTCTCACAAAAACCATACTCCTGCTGGAGGCACTGACGACATTCCGAGTTGCGCCCTAATGGACTGCACAACCCAGCAAGCCCCTAATACCCTGTCCCTTTTATACTGGAACAGCAGTGGTGTATTTAATCAGATCTACGAGCTGGAAAGGCTGCTAGAGACATACGTCATAGAAATCGCACTTATACAAGAAACATGGCTTACACCATGCAAAAAATTCTCTATTAAAAATTACGTCACATACAGAAACAACAGACAAGCCAGAGGCGGGGGCACTCTGATATTAGTACACAACAGAATACAGCATCACTTAAACGCACACCCCAACTGCACACACATCGAAACTACGACGATAATATCAATACACAAAGAGGCCACATAACTATTATATCAGCTTACCTACCCCCTAAAAAACTAAGCACACAACCACACTCGTACATTATTGCGGGAGACCTAAATGCAAAACACCCAAATTGGAACAGCCAGACCATTACACAAAATGGCCGCATGCTAGCCCGACACTCACAACAAAAAGGATACTTAGTCCAGGCACCCACAGAACCCACTATTTTTCCCAGGAATGTAAATAACCAGCCAGATGTTATAGACACAATGCTAAATAACCTACCCAACCCCATACTGGAACTCATAACACTACCGGAACTAGACTCAGATCACGTACCGGTCTTCTGCAAATTAAGCACAATCTCATTAAAATACCCAGATCCCATACTTGTCAAAACACCGCACACTAACTGGGACCAATTTAAAACAGATCTGGAGGAAATATTCACAGAACACCTACAAATAAATGAAAAAAATTACATTGAACCCGCACTGGAAATAATTACAAATACAATACAGGCCCAGTTAAAGAAAAACACAACCTATTTAAACAGACGGGAATTTCTAAAACAAACATTTCCAGAAATCGATGTGCTCTTAGCGGAAAAACGTCAGGCCAGGCACCTTTATCAAAAAGACCGCACACAAATATTAAAAACACAATATAACAAACTTAAAAAGGAATTAAAGCAAAAATTAAAAAAACTTCAGATTAATAAATGGGAATCTTTCGTCACAGAAATTTCAGACGACATACACAAATTCTGGCGCATTTCTAAAATATTACGCGGCAAAGGAAACTCAAAAACCTCTACACCTATTCTAACATCGCGAGGGCTCAAATACTCCCCGGCAGACAAGGCGGAAGCCATTGCAGAAAGCCTGCAAAAACAATTCACTCCAAATAACGACCTAGGAGAACCGGATTTTACCCGCGACGTAAGTACAAACACAAGCAAATATTTAAAACGGAAAAACAAAACACAACCCTAGCCCATAACTTTGCCTGAAATATTACATATTTTAAAATCCTTTCACCCTAGAAAGGCGCCTGGACCAGACGAAATAACAAACAAAACACTGCTAAACTTACCCCTGCCTGTGCTTACACAGTTAACAGACCTATTCAACGCAATTGTAACAATAATTTTCCCGAGCCATGGAAAATTGCGAAAATCATCACTATTCCCAAACCAGGAAAAGACCCAGATCTAACACAAAACAGAAGGTAGATCTCACTACCCAGTTCCATCAGCAAAATTTTCGAAAAACTCCTTCTATCCAGACTCAACCCTGATAACAAAATAACCGTGATTCAAGTTTGAATCAAACTTGCCATGACAAGTCTACAAGCTTGCAGCAAGCTTGACATGTCAAGCCATAATCTTGAATCAAGCCTGAATCAAGCCAACTAGTCTCCACACGACAAGCCTGCAGCAAGCTTGCCAGGAAAGCTTGATTCAAGGTTGCTGCAAGCTTGTAACAAGCTTGCCTCACACAAGCAGGATACTTATATAGTAAATAGGCTTGACTCAAGCTTGAATCAAACTTACCTAATAGGGCTTGTAATGACAAGCCTAAATCAAGTCAATTGCAGGCTTGCCGCAAGCTTACATGCTACCTGGGAACACATACGCCCAACATAAAAAAATAATACCACACAAACAATTTGGTTTCAAGGCAGGCCACTCAACCACACACGCCCTCACTAAATTCGCAACAGATGTGTCGTCGGCGCAACAAAACAGAAAATACACAATTGCCATATTTCTGGATGTTGCTAAAGCTTTTGATAAAGTCTGGATACCTGGGTTAATCCAGAAATTAATTAATTTTAAATTCCCCGACTGTTACATACGTCCTATAAACAGCTACTTCAAAAACAGGCAATTCTACGCCACAATAGACGGCGAAAATTCTCTCGCAAAACCACTACAAGCCAGAGTACCCTAGGGCTCCACACTATCACCCTTTCTGTACAATATTTACACAGCCGACATCCCCAACTCATACAGATCTCTCCAACTGTACGCGGACACAGTACTCTACGCCCGTGACAAATCACTCACATACGCACACTTACATGTTCAATGTCAACTAAACGAGCTGGCTACCTTAATCGGTGGAAAATTTAAATAAACGCAGAAAAATCACAAGCACTCTTAATAACACGTAGAACAAAAATCGAAAATCTCAAAACTATTAAATTTAACGACACGGAAATTCCTTACACTGAAACAGCCAAATATCTCGCAGTAAACCATAGACAACAAACTCAGATGGAACACGCACATAAAAACACTTAAACAAAAACTTACAGCCAAATTACCACAACTATACCCACTGCTAAAATCCCCACGGCTTCCTACTCGCTTAAAAATACAACTATACACTACTCTAGTCCGGTCTGCCTTAACTTACGCTCACGAGGCGTGGGGAAACGTGTCAAAAACACACATAAATTCATTACAAGTAATCCAGAATAAATTCCTCAGAGTTATAACGAACGCAAACAGATACACTAGAAACAGCGACATTCACGAAACACTAAAAATTCCCTACATCGGCGATAAAATGACATCGCAAAATAATAATTACTTTGACAAATTAACACATCATTCTAATCCAGTCATACGGAAATTAACAGACTACGACCCGGATATTAACACTCATGTTAAAAGGCCTAAAAAACCCAGACTAATACAATTATAACCAACACAGCTATATAACACATTTCTACCATTTATTTAACAGTCGGCCTGTGTTTCTGGCAGCCAAACCAACTCTCGGAAAACACGTTACCGCAATTTTTCACGTAAAAATTCATTCTTAAAATATTATTTCTGGCTATTTCACGAGATCGCCTGTGATTGGCCGTCCGCGTGGCCGAGCAGCCAATGTCTAGCGACGCCTAGTGGGCGAGCCCCTCACAGCCCGGGAAAAGTATTTTTACCTCACATCACTCACTTAAATACATTTAATCATAACCTAATTACTTTTTCATCTCATTTCATGCCGAGATGACTGCATCACGGAATTCCGGGGCTTAACGTAACATTAAAATCACGCGAATTCGGCATAAACGTAACTGATTAACTTATTATTAACTACACAGACAGGCTACAGGTTTTCCCAACCTGGAGCCTGACTTACACAAGACCTGCATTATATTTAATGTAATCAAAATTCCGTAATTAAGGGACATCAGGGCGGGGAAGGCTCTCCTGCCCCCCGCCTATCCTAACCTCTTCAGCAGGCCAGGGGCGAATGGGGCGGACTAGGGTCACATGGGCTGCTTCGGTTGCTCTTGGTTAAGACGGTGGAGCCGATACACCGCATACTATGAAAGGGGGGAGAGGGGAGGGGGGTTAGCCCTCTCCTTCTCAACATTTACTAATGCATGACAACTGGGTGGACAAGGGCCCCCCACAAGGGGCTTGTACTACCCCCGCCAGTGATGATGAACGGCCAGTGATGATGAACGGCGACTCACCCTAGCGCCTGCACAGCTAATAATTATAAATTAGCTGGTAATTAAGTTAATAGTAAGCCCCATAATATTTAGAATGCTAAATCAGGTACTAATTATAAGTCACCCACACACCTCCCCTCTAGGCCAGGTTTGGCACGGCCCGCTTTAAGAGCTTTCTGCCTGTGCTGACGAGGGCTGACATCACCACCTGTCATGCTGCTTGGGCTCGTCTCGAAGCCTTCAGCCCCAGTATCAGCCTAAGTATGCATGGCAGGAGCTGCATAAATACACAAAACAATTACAGGTTACACTTACAAGGGATACCTGGGTTAACACATAATATATTTCACTATATCAAGATTTTCTCCACGAAAACTACACTGCGAAGCACTATGTATTTCACAGCAAGTGGCATAATATACACTGTACAGCCTATGGCTCACGTGGCAGCGCCGCTGTTGAAATTACATTGCTATATTTTCTTTAATTAGGTAATTATTATTATACTGTACACTCACAATTTAACACGTTTAAACTATAGAAATTGATAGCTGAAAGTTAGCTGTGGTGTTTTCTGTCGGTCCGGAACAGCGGAGGCCTGTGATTGGCTGAAGCTGTGATTGGCTGCCAGGATCACTAACAGCCAATCAGAGGGCTCCTGCTTGCACAGATATTTCTGTGATAAGCACGAGTCCAAAAAACGTAATATTTAAGCCATTTTAACTTAATATTTTAGCCATTTTAACGTATTATTCTAGTCGCTTATATATTTTAATTTAATGCTAGCTCATCAGGCTTGCCTGCGAGCTAGTTAAGTGTACTAATTTATGTCTTTTTAAGTATGTTTCAGGTATCTACTGGAGATACGGGAGGACGAGGCGCCTTTAAAACCTCGTCCTCCACCAGGGCATTGTGCTTACCCACAGTGCCCTGGTTAAAACCAGCGCCCTCCTAAAATGAAAATAAAAGGAAGTAAAGAAAATAAATACAGTTCCCCCCCAGCAACCACTCTTACTTCACAACTCTACTAACAACCTGGACCTTCCTACTTTTCCAATGCCATTTTTTATTTTTAATGCATGTAACTGCTGAGTGGTTACACTCCTATTCTGTCGAGAGGGTTTTTACGGTACTATGCCGATTTTTCCCTCTCTCTTCTTAGATTATGGCTTAGCTATAGGTACACTTAGAGAGGTAGACATGGCCCCAATTGCGGCCATGTCTGCCCAATCCCTCTCTGCCGCGATGCATGCCTCCACTGCATGAAACTTCCCCCTAGTAGGCGTATGGGGCTCAGCCCTGAGACGCACTTAGTACCGCTCCTTCCTCGGGCCTCACACATAATTTAGTAGTTAGGGTAGATTAGGGAAAAAAATAGCAAAATCAGTCAGTCTAGGACTCGGATCTCCTCCCCGAGCTAACCTAACCGACCACCTCTCCGTCATAGCGGGTTGCTGCCTGGTAAGGAAGCCGAAGCCTGTCCCATCTATTCCATTACCTACTAAATTGCTCAAGGAGACACCTATTCCTAGCCGCGCGAACAGTGTAAGAAACGCACACTATCGTGGGGAGTTGATGCCACGTGGCACTTCTCTAGTTTCCACCGGAAATGGATGTATCTGTGACAGTTTCCGAGGCTCCAGATTATCCTGGAGCTCGTCGGAGTAGGTCGGGAATTACTCGCTCCAAGCAGAAAGTAGGTAGAAGGAGTAGTAAGTAGGGGGAAACCAGCGCGCGGCACTACACTGGTAGGGAACATTTCCTCAACCTCTCGAGTGCTGAGTGCACTCTATAGCCTCCCCAGTGAAGGGGCGCGAGAGGCAGGAAGGTAGTCTCAATACATCTAAAGACTAGGGAGCACATAAGTGGCTTCCTAAACACACCCACAAACAGCGACGACTAGGAAATAGTTAGTACAAGTAGTCAACTTTCTCTTATTCCACACATACGCTAACATAGTTAAATATTTTCTTAACAAGTAATTTTGTACATATCGCCTTCTGTTTCTCGTTTCTTGCATTAATTTCTCTTACTTAAACACCATAAAGCAAAAAATACACTCCAAATACCAGCCGAATACATTCAAACAGTAAAACCAGTGTATAAAACGAGGAACACTGCGAACTGCGGGCTGGCAGCGAGGCTACAGCTAGGGCTGGTTTGACCCAAGGGTAACAAAGAGGCGCGAGGCGCAGAGGCCGCGCCATTGTGTAGCAGGTAGGCGCGGACTACCCTCGGGGCAGAGCATTGTCCTCCACGGCTGCGAGAAGCCTGCCTTCCTGCAGGAGGCGAGACCTCGTTGCTTGTGAGACTTGCTGGCAGACACAGGGCTACTCACGGCAGTACACACAAGACACAGACAAGAGACTGCTACAGAACCACAGAGACACGAGACACGAGACATGGCCGACACCTCGGGAGGTTCCCGAGAGGAAGACAGCGACTCTATACCAACATACAAGACGACACACAGAAATTCGAATTCGTCAAACCAAAACGGAAAGTACAAAAAACACAAAGGGACAAGACAACTACCAAGACAGATGCGAAAGGCGAGTTCAAAATCCAGACAAACAACAAGTACCAGACACTGTCAGACACGGAAAATGACACAGACACCAGCACAAAAAACCGCACTAACAACCACAAGACACCCAACAAAACGGCAAAACAGAAGGCAGCAAACCAGAAAACAGTAAGTGACAAAAAAGACACACAGAACACTGTAGAGACACCAGGCAGTTCGAGACAAGACAAAAACGAGACAACCATACCAAGGTACATGGTACCAATAATTATAGACAAGAACATTGACAACAACAGACTGGTGTCCCTGCTGAATGCTGAGATTGGCAAACAGTACAAGATCACATTCATGCAGCAGGGCATCAAAGTGATAACAACACAGACTGCATACAACAGAGCAAAGGAGACATTAAAAGAACAAGGTATAAACTACCATACGTACACACCGAGAGGAGAGAAGTCATACTCAACAGTACTCAAAGGACTTCCTGCCTCAATCGACATAGACACAGTGCGACAAGAACTGACAGACTACGGACTGCACCTGACCCACCTGGAACAGTTCATGACAAAAACAGGACAAGGAGAAAACTGAGTAGTCAGGAAACAAGGGATATTCAAGGTAATAGTTCCTGACTACGAAAAGAATATCATACAAGACATCGACATCATAAACAGGACATCTGTTTACTGGGAAGAATACATCCCGAGACAAGACGACATCCCACAGTGTGCAAACTGTCAGAGGTGGGGCCACACAAAGAACAATTGTGCCTGGCCAACACGATGTGTCAAGTGCAAACAAAGCAAACAGGCAGAATACCACAACACAAAAAACTGCCAAAAACCCAGAACAGAGCCAGCACACTGTGTAAATTGTAAAGGCGAACACCCGGCCAACTACAGACAATGCCCAGCATTCGTCGAAGTAAAAAACACAAGGAACAAACAACGACACACCACAACACAACAGCAAAACGATAAAACAGAAAGGACACAACAGCAAACACCACACATACAAGACACGACAGTATTTCCACAGCTACCCAGGGAAAACTACTGGCAAAAAAGACAGCAGGTTCTAGTACACACTGAACAACAGAACACAAAAGCAAACCAGATCACCACACACCAGATGCAACCACCACACATAACACCCCCACCTCTGAACATACAAAACCAAACTACACTGCCACCACCTCCGCACACTACACACACACAAACAACACAAAAAACACAGACCACAGGACAGAAGAAACAAAGGCAGACCAAGGATACAGGACACGAATCACAAACAATGACAGACCTGTCAGACTTACTTGACATCCTCAGAGACCCACTCATAATGGACATGCTGAACCACTTCAGACAATACATGGAGAAAGCGAGGCAGGCGACAGACAAGGGACAGAGAAGGCGAATAATACTAGAGGCAGTGGCGACATAACTGGCAACAGACTATTACTGAACAACCAACCGACTGCCCGACTTCACTAAATGTCATGTACTGGAATGCCAATGGACTGAGAACACAAATGTACGAACTAGAACAGGTCATAGAAACGTACGGACTAGACATACTACTTATAAACGAAACAGGACTGAAACCACAAAACAGAATAACAGTACTAAACTACGACATTTACAGAACTGACAGACCAAACAAAAAGAATGGAGTGACAGCCATCTTAATTAGGAAATCCTTGAAATACCACAATATACAGCTACCTCAACTACAATGCATAGAGGCAACAGCCATATCAGTAAGGACAAGAGGACGAGACATAACATTCATGGCAGTATATAAACCTCCCAGAGAACCATTAGTACTACAGGACCTAGACGACCTAATTAACGCTGCAGGGACACTCTACTTTATAGCTGGAGACCTAAACGCCAAACACACGCACTGGAACAGCCGACTCACAAATGATGCAGGCCTAAAACTAAAAAGACACATGGATGAGCACGACTATATTATTAATGCACCACTAGAACCCACTCACTAACACTCCAACATTAACTTTCAGCCCGACATCCTTGACATAACAATTCACAATATACCAACAGACATAGAACTAACAACACTAAACGAACTGGACTCCGACCATTTACCTATACTGTGCGAACTGACTGTACCAAAAGACAAAACCACTGCAACCACTACAACAAGACGAGGCATCCCAGTACATGACTGGACTAAGTTCAAAGAAGAACTGACTGAAATGCTTCCGGACCCACTCCCAATTACAAACAAAGAAGACATAGACTCAACAGTTCAAATATTCACAGACACAATTAAAGAAGCATTAAGAAAAGCGACAGCCATTAGACCACGTCCACTATTCCAAGAC
>PNEQ01090716.1:0-23476 GCA_003012365.1 Medauroidea extradentata
TTTTGTAGACATTACTTCAGAGAACATTAATATCTAACGGAAAAAAATTAGCTCACCTAGTTTTCCCGTAATGTCACTTCAAAGTCAAAATTTGCATATTTTTACTTCATACAAAACTTGAAAACCAGTAAATATAATGAAATGGAAAAAATCTCATCAAAACTACACGTCACCGTCTACGGCTTGAAGCATATACAAATACATTATAAAATATTTCTGTGTTTAAAATAAATTTCTAAAAGTACCAAAAAAAATTGAAATTTTGAAATTTTTTATTTAACATAAACATTTTTTGTAACGGGTTTTAAATGCTACAGGCCATAGACAGTAACGCGTAGTTTTGATATGATTTTTTTTCATTTCTTTATGTTAACTGGTTTTCAAGTTTTGTATGAAGTAAAAATACGCAAATTTTGACTTTGAAGTGCCATTACGGGAAAACCAGATGAGCTAATTTTTTTCCGGTAGAGGTATATGTACTCTCAAGTAGTGTGTACAAAACTAACACTATTTCATACAAATAGAAAATTATGTTTTTTCCCCACTTGAACAACCTTAAGATGGCTACAGGTATTTGTATATGTATTCGATATTGTTTTCCCAGAACACCAAATTTACTACAATTTATTGCATATCAGAACTACACAGCAATTTTTGTACCGCCAAAAGTGCTGAACAGTTACACCCCTCAGGCCAAATAAATCGCCCGACAAACAGCTTGTTTGCGAACGGCTATCCAATTGGCACCAAAATGAAATCATGAAAATCAATATTTCAAAACTCATTTCACAGGGATCAAAAGAAAACCCATTGGTTAACACACATGTACGCAAGGCCTCTCTGAGAAAATAGGGCAACTTGGTAATCAGCACGGACAACAAATTGCTTATCAAAAACATCGTAAAATAAAAATAACTATAGAAAAAGTGATAACTCAGAACTGCGTTCATTACATCCCTTGCAACGTAGAAGTATGTACGTTCTGAAAACTGGCGTGCCTCTTACCGCGCGCCTGAAATAACACCATAATAAATAAAGGTGGAACTGAAAATCCAGACTGACAGAACATGTTCAGGAAAACAGTCACAGAGTATTGTGGGTAGAAGCGACCCAATGTCACATGTAGCAAACCAGTCAAAAAGTAAAATAAAGAATTAACTTTTATTGTCAACAGTATGGATGTCAGCTAACAAAGTACTTAACTAAAGAATTATTGTATTCACTGAATTAAAAAGAAACTAATTTAAAAGAATAAAATTAATTATTGCAGAAAATATTTTAAGCTAAAAGTTAGTAAAACAATGGAGCATGACTAGGGATAGGAATTTCTGGTAAAAAGATTTTTGCCCCACCTTGTTTCAGTGTCTTCCGTGCGCACCTGCAGCTCAACTTCATGGCTATTGACCTTATTTTGTGCAGAGTTGTTATTCATTTGACAGGGCCAATCAGTATACGGATAACTGCGACAATCACGTGTGTGATTTGTGGGCTTAACCTCAAGACGCTGGGTGTTACGGCATCCAATTACTGACCACAAAGCAAGAGATGCAGTTGCGCACGTAAAGCACTGAAACAAAGTGCTGGTGAAATCTTTTCGTGACATTTCCTATCTCTGAGCATGACTCACAATTCACTGTATGTAAACAAATTACAAGCTGCGCAACTTAACAAGAAGCAGCTGCACTGTCATTGGCTAAGCTATAGGTAGGCGTGTTTCCTATGCAAAACCCTTGTTTATATCTCCTTTCCAGAAATACGTCGCATTTTTTCTCGAATAGAGACTGTTAGTATTCGTTTTTTTTTTTTTTTTTTTTGTCGTCTGTAGTCAGTCATTTGCGTCTCTGATCATTTGCGTTGTCAGAGTAAAATTGACCTTGTTCATTGTTCTCGCCATTTTTCTTTTTTACTGTTTTATTCTTTTTTTATTTGTCGTTTATCTTAATAATATTAATTTCCGATCCCGAATTAATTTGCATAGTTTTGCTCTGTGTTTGTTTATTATGTCGTCTGTATAGATACGACCTTATTCATTTCAGGAAGTTTATTGACAACAGGTAATACTAACTTTTTTTTTTTTTTGTTTCATTGTTGGGTTTCTTTGCATCTTGGCCAAATTCGCTCGTGATAGAGTATATATCCAATAAGACATTCCAGTTTTAAGTTAGTTCTCTACAAATCTTCGAAATGAGCATTTGCAGTTAAAATGTAGGTTGTTGGCGAATTAACCACCTTTCGTACCTTACGTATATGATTGACGAGTACCACGTCTCAAGAATAAATTGTTTCGTAACATTTCTGCAAATCTACGGTTGGTATCGTCGAGAAAATCTCTAAGTTCAAAATTACGATTGACATCATCACTCAAATATAAAAAAAGATAATACGTTTATTTAGTACATAAATAGGTGACGCAGAATTGGCATTTCGATGATTGTAAAAATTAATATATACGCTGACCTTTCTGAGTTGAGTAATTTACCGTATATCAAAAGCAATTGCACAAGTCCACAAGTACCTTCATTGACATGAAGAATTCTTTCCAAAGTCTGTAACACTATTTCATATATCACGTTGTTTTCGAGAAAGTTACTTAACTCCAACTAACTTTTGCTTCCTACCGGCAAGGACTCCTTGATTACTACGTTGGATGCGTGGATAAAATAATTTTACTTCTTTTGAAAGTTACATCATTACTACGTGTCAGCATAGTTTGATTTGTGAGGCGTTTTTCGGGTCCCTTTTCGTATCACAGACGTACAACTTCAAAGTATTTGATTGGGACAGTTAATGTTCCTATCTACCTGCGCTTGAAGCGTATTACAGCGAGTTACAAATAATGATATTTAGAAGAAACATCTCAACGCACATTACGTTTGTACATCTACGAAAAGAAAACACATATCAAACAATGTTTCTATCAGTTCAAAAATTAGGATCGCTTATTGAAAACAAGATTTCATTTTCAAGACTCTCATAATGGCATAAAACAGCTTTTTTTTAAACTGCCTTATCTACAAAAATTCCAACCGGATTCGAAAAACACAATGATAGAAATAAGCGCTGAAATTGGAATTTTAAGTATCGCAAATGAAATAATATGGTAACCGCTTAAGTTCCATAGGAAAATTAATAATAGTAAAGCTCCGCGCGCCAATTGCTTGGTTTGCGTGTAGAGATGATAACGCATGGCGTAGGCCGACCGACGTCACTCTTGACGCTCCATCGGTTTTGTGCCTCACATACTCCAACGCAGCCTACCAACATAAGAACCTCAAGGAGGAAAATATTTGTTATCAAAATAACGTTACAGATTCAACACGTTGTAAATTTAAATCTAGCTTGGACAAACATAATCTTACCAAACATACGTGCCCTTACAAACATAACATTTTTTTTGACATACTCAATGGCGTATGTTAAAAAAACGGTTACGTTTATAATTCGAACCCATTGAAAGAATCGTTCGAAGATCATACGTGTCCTTAATAATTACGGTTACCATTCACGTTATGGTTTTCGCCTGGAGGGCAGTGTCGTCCTTTGTCGAGGCAAAAGACTAAACAATTTATGAAATGTACTTATTTTGCAGAGTGCCTTGCCAAATGTTGTGTGCTTTACAAAGTAACTAAATTTATATAGTTTGTGTTTGTGGAGTATAATAGTGATATTTTTCAAACAAATCACCGTATCATTAACATTTGTAGGAATTAATATTTAAAGCATAATTTATTTTTAGATCTTGATGTACTTGCTGTTTCTTTTAAAATATGATCTGTAAACTGTCATTTATTATTGACTCAAATAAAAAATTCTAGTTTTCATATAAGCATTCATCTTTAAATATTCTTTCTGCTAAATCTTAACTCATAAAATGTAATATGCAGAGACATGCAAAACTCTCGTTATTTTCTGACAGCTGACTAGATTCCAAGTGACTATAGGCCCGTTCGACGTCTCTCGCTGGCCGATATTGTCAGGACTTACCGCGGAGAATGTTTACACGGTAGAGAGGCCAATCTCTGTAAAGACGTAACACACGTAAATTACATCACACAAAAGTTCGTGGCCAATAGAATGGCAGATAATGCTGTGGTATGTGTAGGAAATTGAAGTTTAGTCTGCTACCAAATGATAACGTGAATTACATCACACAAAAGTCCGTTGGTAACGCGAATTTTGCATGTCTCTAGTGATATGCAATACCAATATTCGTACTGGATGAAGAAACTGTGCTCCGTTAGATTTTCTTAGTCACAGTATCCTATATTTACGCACATATTTTGCTACCTTGAAGCTGATTTCATTTTCTTATCGCATTGGGCTTTGTGCGCAGAAAACGTGGATTCCCTATCAAAGATACCATTTAATATCGCCGGGTGCCGTATTATTCTACGCATGTACACGGTGACCAGCAGACATAAAAGTCTTGTGTGTGTAGCTTGCTCGCTAAGCGCACTCCTTCAGACGTAATTAATCTGGTGTAGACACTCGCCGTGTCGGACCAGTCACGAACTAGGGTGGTCAACTTCGCCAAACAGTTTCGAAACTCTAAACCACGCCGGCCTAATGACCGCGCCCAGTAGAACTAGTTCACGTGGTTCCCTCCAAGGAACGCACGGTAGCTCGGTCAGGCTTAACTCGCAAGGTGTAGGTTAGCCAGGAGAGTAATTAACTTGATCGGAACGTTGTGGACCACTAAAATTTAAACTGTACGTGCTTATGATTTTTTTAAAGGTCAGAGTAATTAATACATCTTGGAGTACAGCGCCCTTTCTCTTTCACAGGATGTCTAGAAATAACCGCATAAGGGGATTCACCAGTCAGGTATTTTCTGTAAAATCAGTGTTTGCGCCTACACGTGTAACTTCGTAAGTAATAGATATAGGAATACGAGTTTTTTTAAGGGATGGTAGAAAAGTATAACCTACGCCCGCCAGGAATTACTTTTTTCCTATCGATAATATTTCCAGAGAAAAAAATGTGTGAAATTTGCTAAAAATACCATTTTTACAGCTTTGGCGCCTAGGTGCCTTAAGGAAAAATAGAGACCTACGTCCTGGTAACCATAGCTCAATACTTTGGCTTTCGATACATGTAGTAATACCCTAGCGTTACAGATCTAATTTGCGTGCAATTAAGGGACGCGCAAATGTTAGTTGTAGGGCTTGGAAGGGCCGGACGGTGCCAAGGTACGTCGGTGCGCTTCACAAGTTGAACCAATTAGAAGTTAGCGAGGTGCAATGGCGTAGATTATACTTTTCTACCATCCTTTAAAAAATTCGTATTCATATATCAATTAGGCCTACTTACGAAGTTACACGTGTAGGCGCAAACACTGATTTTACATAAAATACCTGACTGGTGAATCCCCTTAACAAGTACATCACGCGAATCCTGCGCAAAATTGGAGATGCAAATGTCAGTGACAAAATTTTCACAAGGACATTTTACGTGCACAGTGTGGCAACACTGCAGAGAGAAATCCCCCTCTTGCGTTCCACAACCCGGGGGTCGATTCTCGAGTTGTTACGAGATTATTTCGATTTGCTGAATTTCATCTTACTAAATTGCGAAACATTTATCTCACTATGGCATAATTGTATTCTTGAGTTGGAATTCTGAAGTGCGGAATCTAAGTACGAGATCTTCCTCAGTCTCGAACTTCCGGTCGTACTCCTGTGGCAGAAATCTGCGCGTTAAAAGAACGCTCTACTTGTTTGACGCACTGAATGCACTCTCTGGAAGGGAAAAAAAATCGTTTGCTCTAGGGTCGCGCGCAATATTCGCACGCGTATAAACGGAATCATGAAGGAGATATTTATAATTAACAAGCAACGCCTTTTGTAATGGAATATTATTGTGTACACATAGTTACAAAGTCTTTATCAAGAGACATTTAATTCGTAAGTCATTTTTATTAGAAATTCAGGACACTGCTGCCATCTTGCTTCTATTTTGTGAACACAACGACGCTGTGATTTTTTTAAAATGAGAACGGTGGTTTACAAAGATTAAATTTGCTACGTAAGATTGTTTACGTGTTGCACACTTTTAGTAGGTACAGACATTAAAGTCACAACGAAAGAAGTGATAACTAAGAGTAGGTTGTTGGTTCATTATTTCTTGAGCGGAATTTTCTATTCATAGTTTGGGTAAGTAAAATCATAGTAGGTCTACATATTATGGAACTTCGGATAGTTACGTTAAAACGATAAATAAAAAAAAATATTTATATGCTTTCATAAAATTTCAAATAACTAAGAATTTGTTACATTAAAAAAACGATTGGAAGATGAGGCGCCTCGAACCTACTTTCAAAAATATTTGGCATGAAGTGTCTAGTCAAGCGCCATTACTATTACACTATACTGTCGGTCAGTCTTTTCGTTTCATTATAAATATAATACTCTACTATACGTAGATGAAACGTTAAATGCATGTTTAATTATAAAATTGATGATTTTTTGCGATCGTGTATCTTAAAATGAACGAGCAAAGTATTTACATAATTTAAAAATACGCGCGGACACTCTGCAGTACTTTATTGCTTTGTTTTGTCTGCTTAAAAGAGTGAGGTTGTAGAAATACACGGCAAAAGTGTCATGGCTGCATCTTCGAGGCGTTGTGGAATCGCATCTCATTACCCCGAGAGCATGTGAGATTGTTCCGCATGGAATAATTTCATTTGGAAGTTATTTTCACTCAAGAATAGCAAAATGGAATCCATTACGAAATTTCGAGCAAATTCGCAGTGGAATAATCTTGCAACATTTCAAGAATTCGCTCCCAGGTACATTACGTCCAGTAAACGTAGAATCATGCCTGGGTTGCTCGGGGTTTTAGGCCTATACACAATTGATTACTTTAACTTTTGACTTTACGTTTCCGTTACTGTTTTATCAATTCAAAATACACACGTAATGTTAAAGTAACGACAGTTGAAAAACGATTTCAGAAACGGTTTTTTTGAAACGAAAGAATTGTGATATACATCATTATGTATTTACCACAAAAGAATATCACGAAGATATTTTTAAAAAGTCCAGTTATTTAAATATGTTCCATTTATGATAATATTTTGCAGAACAAAAGCAACGCTATCTATTGACGAAACTTATAGTTCAACTACAAATACTTCTCAAATTCTATTTGCAAGTTTTTCGGAATACATTTAAACCATACCTGTTATATTTTTCATAGAATCTTGGTACTGGAGAATAAAACGATGCACAGAAATAAATATGTTTTATTGTAACATACATAATCAGCTGTTCTTTGCAAACAGCCATTTTGACAGTGACTTTAGGTTTTTAATTTATCAGAAACGTAAAGTCAAGGCTGCTTGACTTTACGTTTGGCGGCACCGTTGTGTACGGCCTCATAAGAAGCAATGTATTAAAAACTATTGTAAAGTCAAATGCTTAATTTTCAATTGTGTATAGGGCTTTAACCTGCACCCATGCAGGTCACAACAGTCGTAGTAACATAAGTAAGATATCTGCGGAGCGCAAGAGCGGACTAACTACAGTGCAATGTTGCCACGTTGTGCATATGTCATCGTACAACATTTTGCCACTAATATTTTCGTCTCCAATTCAACTCAAGATTAGCGTGGCATGCTTTTTATGCGGTTGTTTCTGGATACGTAACATGATTGGATTTTTACAAAAATTTAATTTAATGGCTGAGGACATGAAAACACGACATATTAGATGTTCTTTCGTGGTCGCCTACGTGACACTTACTACGCTGAACGGCTTGTCCTTGCTATATATGTAGATCTATAGCAGTAAATTAGCAAGGTGTAGCGAGGAAGATGGGTGGTTCCTTCCATGTTTGACACCAACTCCATGCGAAACCGATTAACGGTGTATGTTTATGGAAAACTTTTTTACACAAAACTGGTCTTAGACGACGAAATATTCAGTGCTCCTGAGATGGATGCGGTCTTGATAGCAGCTATTAGACGCGCTCCTGTAAGGAGGCTAGACATACGAGAACGTTATGAGGCGATGATGTCCAACGTCCTCGGACTACCAGCAATATTCAATTTTCTCTCGGATGAGCACCTTAATTATAGGTCTCTCCGCATGCCGGTCACGTGCTAGTGATTTCAGCTCTGACGTGTTGGAGGCATTGAGCTTGGTACGTCCAAGCTACCAAGTTGGTGGAACTGCTTGGATTACAATAAATTTCCGTTGGTGTAGTTTCCCCAAATGAAATCACTGATAAAATTAACCATAAACCGAAATGTCTATATATACATTATTTAAAGATGGTAGAAGACCTAATTTATCAAAAGTACAGAATGATACATTTTACAGATCCGAATCAACTGCATCTCACTGCTGACAATATTCTTGGCATAAACTGTAAGGGCCTGAGTGTGTATGCGTATTATATGTTTATATGTGATATATATATATAATATACGTAAAATTCATACACACTCCATTTTGTGTAACGACAGTAAAATTTGACAGCTATTTAGAGACTATAACTGTTAATATTTTGCAATATGTGTAACAATGTAGTACGGTATACAATACAAGTGGTCAAACTGACATCTTAGGTCTATTTTAGGTCTAAAATGTCCTACATAATGACACGTAATAAAATATTAACAATTAATGTCCTAAACTACGTGTAAAATCTTGTTGGCTACTGAAGTTATTATTTCTGTTTCTATTTTCGGTTGTTCTTTCTCACTGTCATACATAAGTAAACAAATGATGACAAATCTACATTCAAATACACTACTTTCAATTTTACAGCACTTCTTTCTGTTGCTTTGATGCCATGAACACTTAAAACATACTGGAGAACTCACAACCTTACTTCATCTTTGGTAAGTTGTGTGAATACATAACAATTAAATATAAATATGTATATTACTAATCATCTTCCGACAGGCGGATCGTCGAAGTATACTGGTGAATGAAACAATGAAATTGACCCGAAAAAGTTCGTAAATTTATGACATTTTGTCACGGAAATAAGGCAGCATTTATGTTTATTCAATACAGCAGCTGACACTTTACTGTTTCATAAACAAGTTTTCAATATTTTTTTCCCAGATATTTTATTGTCTTTCAAATTGCTTGAAGCAACTTAGTTCCAAATGGTACGGAGTATCATCCAATTTGCAGACATCACCTATGACGACAAAGAAAATTGCTTCCTGTAAAAAAATAAGTGTATCTTATATATTTTTCATAATGTCACAACGTCCAGATTTTACTGTTTACAGAATTAAAAGCTAACTCAAGTACAGAAACAATTTAATTCAGAGTGTATGCTAATGCCCTGAAGAACTTAATAAAATGTCTGTCACCATATTTAGATGTTCTTTATATTAAAAACCCACTTAAAATAACGAAAAGTTTATATTAATATTCACAAAAACATATAAAGAAGTTTAAAAATATGATAACGAGAGCTATTTAAGAAGTAAGCATGCCGTGTCATCCACATCTGACGTGAATAAAATCGTCCGTTAAGCTCAACATGTTAAAGAGCCATCGTTACATATAACAAACATTTTTTTAACTGCGGAACAGTTTTAACTATTTACTCATTAATCTTTGAGAAGTCTTGTTAGTATGCATTTTAAGGGCGTTCCAGACGGAAAAAAAAATCAAAATTTCATATTAGTATGAATCTGTGTTAGTTTTGTAAACGTTACTTGCGAAAACATTTTCTTCTTACAAATAAGAATTAGCTCCGCCAGTTTTCCCATAATGGCATTTCGAAGTCAAAACTTGTACGTTTTTAGTTCATACTCCCCCAAAAATGAATTAACATATTGCAACGAAATAATTAACTATAAAAGTACACGTCACGGACTATGGTTTATTAAAGTATATGAAAACCCAGCACAAAACAATTTCATAGCAAAAACAATTTCTATATTACAGAATTTTTTTTTAAATACCAACCATTCTTTGAATGAGTTTTTATATACGTAAAGCCCTACCCAGTCACATGTGCTTTGAGATTGTGAATTATTTCAAATCATTTTGTTGAGTGATTTTCGGGGGGGGGGGGGTGAATTAAAAACATGCAAACTTTTACTTTGAAATGTCACTGTGGGAAAACTGGCTGAGGTAATTATTTTTTCGTAAGGGAATAAATAAAGTACTTGCACATAACGTCTGCAAAACGAAAACTGTTTCATACAAATATAAATTTATGACTTTTCCCCATTTGGAACGTTATTAAAACGTAGCGGTAAGCATTATTCAGATTTGAAAATTACATGAGTTGCAGAGAAACAAAAATAAAATAACTACAACAAATATGTCGGCCTACATTTAAATGAACTTTTTTTACTTGGTTCTAGTTTAAAGTTCGCCTCTCTTTTACTGATTAATTTACTATCGAGTATCACTCACTGGCTCAAACGACAGGTTGCGTGCCGATGCGCAATACTGTAAATCTGTACGAGTATTTACAGAGTACTCTGTAACCCAGTCACTTTCAGCATGAGATCACCGTCCCTGTCGACGAACAAGTATTATTACACTGTGCTCTTTGCATGGTTACGGCCGACCAAGTTAATGGAATTAATGTACCGTTAACACGCACTGATGCCATGGTAACCGACCCAGCTCGCTAAGGTTTGAACCAGACCTGGTACGTGAGTTACATAGCGTCCAGCTCTGGGTACGCTATTGAAAATAAAATGCTGCTAGTATCTTTAGTATGTTCCCTCATATAAAGACACCACAATTCAGGCAACTTGGGAAATGCGATATTTCGAAACATACGTAGTTATGCAAGTGCTGTTTTCAGAACTTCCGCCATAGCAAAAACCGCATTCCGATTCTACTGTAATTAATAGAGACTGGAAATATTCGCTGGTTCACTGACCTGTAGGCTGGACTCCAAGAATATGAATGTACTCAAGCAGACAACAGGTGTTTGTTAGTTGCTCGTTGGCAACAGTGAGATGAGCGTGCATATAATTCAATTTTTATTATTGGCTCAGTGACTTACACGAGGAGTCAAACAAGTCTAGGCCCATCTGTGAAAGTGACACAAATTTACAGTTGATGGAACTTAAGCTTGTGCCTAAAAGAAAGTACGAATTTTTCAGGTCCCTAGTAATCAAACATAATATTTATTTATAAACCTTTTCTTTAATCCGCGCTTCATGCTGGAAGGCTAACCGTAGGACTTCGCACGTACTACAAATTCGAAGTTAACGTCTGAATAACTATTCACTTCAGTAACCAATCAGGGATTCGGAATCTCGTGGCCTTGGAACTGTTATCTATCTCTATCTTATGGGAGTTCACGTTGTAAAAATGCAAATATTTTAATTTGTACGACACAGTCCTCGTTTTATGAACGTCACTTATGGCAATATTTTCCTCTTTTGAAATTTTTTCTTGCTTTCATAGTTTTCCCAGAACGGCATGTCAATGTCAAAATTCGCAAGTAAGGGAACACACAAATAACGAAAAACCAATTAACTGGCTCAAATGAAGTAATTTACACTGAAATTAGATATTATGACAATATGTCAAAATATATAAAAACTCACAATTGAATTCTTTATATTAAAAAAATCTGACTATAATGTTAATTTTCTTAATTTTTGAGCCTGTGAGAGTAGCAAACGTAGGTAACCTATGTATATACATGTATGTATGCATGTGAGTTTTTTCCGCTCTATCTTTATTTACCTTTTTCTTATTTCATGTTCTTGTAGAAGAAACCACAGTCTACCAAGAGTGGTTCGTACAATCTTCCAGTCAATACCACAGCGATATAAACAATGAGCATAATTTTAAATGAAATGCAAATTTACATATGCTGCGTATTTGTGGTAGGATTGCTGCTAATATTTACCGCCCTGTATCGCTGTTACGGCACTCGAGCGAACGCATTTTGCATATCTGCACGTGTTTGCCGTAGGAACCTCGCACCTACCATAAAAGTTCGCAGCATAAATTTTAATCAACCAGTTATGTTACTAGTGGCTGGATCTTATGGGGTGTAGCCCAGGTTCCGTAACGTGATGCTATAATTCTACAAGTCTTTCCCTAAATCGGACCACATCTAGACGGACTGGTTCGTGTGGCCTGCAGTCGACGACATTCCTGAGTACGTGCAGTCGTAAAGAAAACGTACACTTTCCCTTGCACCTGTGGGGACATTTCATTAGTTGAAGTCCTCGCCTAGCACATAAACGGTGTTAGTGTGCCATACTTTTCATGTTTTATCGTGAAATAGGTAAGCTTTTTCCTAAAAATTTTATCTACTTGAAGAAAACAAATCTCAAATTACGATTTAAAGTTTTCATTTCAGTACAGTTCACATAATAGGAGCATATATTGTGGGACCCTAAAAAATAGCTACACTGAAAAAAATAGTGCAGATAATATTACACTAGCGTTAAAATAATGGTAACGAATCAGTTTATTTGTTGATACTATCTGGGTTCCTCCTAAAACCATTTCTTCTGTAAAACGAAAAAAAAAGGTTTTGTTCATAAACATAATATATTGTTACTTCTACAAAACAAATTTATGTAGGAACAACCCAGATAGTACCAACAACCAAACTAGACACTGTTCCTATTTTAATATAATTATGGTACCTAAAATTATATATTTCTTTCAGATTAAAACAGCCTTTGCAGCTTACTTTTAAAAAAATGCCGTTCTGAATCCCTATTTTAATAGAATTGTGGAACCTACTATAATATCTTTCTTTCAGTGAAAAAACAGAATTTCCTGTTCAGTTTTTTTTAAATTCCATTCTGAATCGTAAAGCAAATTCGTAAAAGTATTAATGTTGCTTCACTACAACCTTTTCATTAATAAAAAATATACGGTCATGCACGACTTCAACATCAAAGTGATTAATATGAAAACACTACACGCAAATTTATTTCTACGCGGATAGAGCTAGTATTATTTTAGACGCGCAGCCATTCTCTTCCGTGAAACGTATTTTTATAGCCTCGAATGGATAGAAAAGGATCACTCAAGGACTTTTCTTAAGCGTACCGCCTACTGCGTACTTCTAAGGAGTTGTAAAATACAGGGAAATGCGGTTTTTTTACTGAACTATTCCACATATGATCATTGCACTAACCTACGTAAAGGAAACAGACTTCGACAAGTATGAAATGCCATTGTTAAGAAACCATACATTACCAACATTGTTTAGGCCATACAACATAGCTTAAAACGGTTCTTCACAGAATTCTGTACTTAAAAACGTACCTACCGGAAGTGATTCAAACATTCGTCGAACTTTCTGTAGACTTTCCTTCAGTTTAATTATATGATAGCCAATTTGAATCCCGCAGTACAAATGGATCGGCAAGAATCTTGAATGCTAGTCCAGCGTTTGGCTCGTGTCGGTGTGGCTATTTACGCGCGATTCAAGGTCTTCCTTATAGCTCCGTCGCATCTGAGCTTCCAACGCGCAAATTTTCTCAAAGTAGGCGGTGCGCTTAAGAGTCACCGCAACTGCTGGGAAGGTCCAGAGAGTGAGCCTTCCGTACACACAGGACGAGAATTCATTCTTACTACAAGACACTACAGTGTTCTATAGCATACTTTCCTCAGCGCACAACCAGTAGCAGCAAGCAAACTAAATGTTATGATTGCTCTAGGTTGTTTTCTTAACGTTTTTAACCACGGATATACAGTCGATGTGCATGGTGTATAATTCAGCGCTAAAAACATCAGTACAGAATTGCAGGTTTCTCGAAGCCTATTTGCAAAAATAAAAAGAACAGCAATCCTAGACAATATTTTTTGCCAACTTTCTGAGCCAAAATTTTCTTTGATTAGCGTATATCTGAAGAACAAACTCTGACGCCGAAATCTCTGACATTTAATTGCGGAGCAAGAGATCTCACTTAACAAATGCATAATTCTGGCGAAATGTTTGCTAATGAAGTTGGTAAATATAATTATCAGAGGATTGCTGTTTTGTAGTTTTTCTGTATTGACTTTTAAAAAGCGTACCGGTAGATCTCAATTGAAGAATTCAGCGCTTATTTATCTACCACGCCCTCTTAGGGTGACGTGTTTGTCGCAGTCGCAGTCGCAGTCGCAGCACTTGCCTCCCACCAAAGAAATATGGTTCGAGTACCAGCCGAGTCGGTCCAGCGAATATAGTTGATAAAAAAAAATTGTGAATGAGTAGCGAAGTATCAACGCGTAGTTTATTAAAAATTCTACCATCGAGTATATTGAACGGATTAAGAACGACAATTTTACAGGCCAGCTGAACATTCTTCGCTTTCACTTTTTGTCGGCCAAACAGAATTTCACCTTGAAATGGCATCGTGTACTGCTTTTATCCACCCAGATAAACACATTATTTAAGCATTTACTGTGGAGTGTATTCTTGGATAAAAATCAGGAGTGTGCGTAAAACCGTTCAATTTATTTCTGTTCGCGATAACACACGGAAGTGAATATGCCGATAGCACTGCCATGAGTTTTAAGTTGTATTTGGGCCGGTTGTGGAGGGGGGAGGGCAGGGCACTGATTACAGTAGTACCAGGAGCAGGAAGCGAAACCTCGAACTCACGGATGAAAGGAAGATTTATAACCTCGAAGAAGGGAAGGGAGAACGCCGAGGATAAGTGGGGCGGGCTGTGAAGACTGAGTGAAATATTATGTAAACACCGGATGTCAGTTCAGTCGTCATGCCGAGGTTACCGTTCTATATTACCGCAAGTGCTGAGAATGGAAAGGAAGGCTCTGAAACCCATTGACAGATTTCTGAACAGTCTCCAATGATTCATTCGACGACTGTTAATTACTCGATTGCCTTGTGCAAACTGGTATTTAAAAAGCGTCTAAAGAAGATGCGAAATTAAAACACCCTTTGCTCTGGATACGATACTAGGTCAATGTAAGGGTTTTAACAAAACTCTTCAGAAAATATGTTATAAATGTAAAATAAATTAAGTAGGAACATGAAAGTCAAAATTAAAAATTCTTCCTTGCTAACACATGTTCCCGTTCTTTATTGCTTACAATTCCCTTTGCTATTTTAAGTAAACATTGGCAAGAACAAACCTGCAAAGGTTTTCGTAAATAATAAGGCATATTGCTTTGATAATCAGTATCTCAAAAATAAAAACGTTTTACAAACATAGGTGAAGTCCTTTTCTGTAAAATTTTACCTAACAATCATTTTTAATTTTTTTTTTTAATTAAACGTCATTATTATTATCACTTACCTCAAGGGAATAAACGCACATGGGAAAATGTTTCAATATTATAAATAGTCGATAAATGTTTTACGTTAATAAAAAACTCGTGTTTACAAGAGGTATAGAGAGTTTTTTGAATAACGTTCGGAAGTAAACTGATCATACGTACCAGCAAAGCTTACAAACGGGTATTTGGTTGTCTTTGTACATTACTGACACTTCAAATTAAACCATTAGCCCCAGAGTAAAAAATCGAACACATTTAGAGGAAATATGTTACATGTGACGTAAACATTTTTTTTTTGATAAAGAGGTTATGTTTGTTTTGTTATTTTGACAAATGAGTAAAATTTCATATACAAGCTTAGAACTCAGCAGAACTTGTATTTGATTAATTATACGTTTAATTGGGCAGATAGATGTTAACTTTTGAGAGTGTTGAAATTTGTACACTTTTTTTTAGTTACATTGAAGTTTTCACATTAAAAGTGTTTAAGATGACTGCAAAACGGCCGAAAGAAAATTTTATGCAGTGCTCACTTTATCGTGAACGGCATATACATACATTCTGGAAGCTGGCAGTAACATAACTAACACGGCATTATATCGTGAAGTTAAATGTGTCTTAAAATTAAATTTCGGTTTGCTGAAATTAAAAAACCCACATAAAATTGCTGTTTACGCTAAATTTTTGTTTTAAACTTTAACACGGAAAAAGTTTGAAGTGTCGAATGCATTACAATGACAAATCAGTCCTTTATGAAAGAGTGAGATATTTCTTACTATTATATTCGGTGTTGCTGCATCTTCAGTTGCAGTTAAAAGTAATTGTGCTGTCAATTAATTGTGACGAGCAACTGGTGCAAAGCAATACAAAAATTTTTAAAAATTGTAAATCAGATAACACATAATAAGACGCGTCATAACACTACACCCAGCTCTTTACAACAGGTTTGCAAAAATTGTTCTGCCTCCAATGAAAATTTCTTTTAATCATTGCACAATATTATCTGAATAAATTTCAATAAAATCTCATGAATTTTTTTTTGTGTATCTGATATAATTAACACGAAACTGTCGTATTATTACGCACCGGAAACTTATTCTCGATGCGAGAGGACGTTGCCGAGATGCTGAAAACCCATAAAAACACAAAAGAACTAAGCACGAGAAAATAATAAAAAAGAAAACCGTAAAAGAATACGGAATTGCATCCCAGTCGCAAAAAAAAGTTAATATGTTCTTAGATGCCATTACTGCACCTTATTCCGTAATTTGCGACAGCCGAGTAGCCACACCACTCACTCGCCTTCTACCAAGGCGATCAAGGTTTGATCGCCTGCGGGACTGGTCCCAGATTTTTTACTTGTGGGAAACTTGACGAACGTTGCCTTTGGCCGGCGGGTTTTCTCGGGGTACTCCGGTTTCCCCCGCACTTGCATTCCGTCGCTACTACATCTTCATTGTCTCATCCGTCATTCATCTCTCTTCCCTCAGGTTGGTGGTTGGTGACTGACTGACACCTATCCCGTAATCAGAATCTTTGTAGAAACGGTGCCAAGAGCATCCTTGCAGCAACGCGTATTTCCATGGGACTGGTCACGATATTTCATTGCGTAAGTTGGTATGATCCGCTTATTCCAACCGCCATACCAAGAAGAGAAGAGCAACGGTAACATGTTGAATTTGCATTTGGACTGACCCGGGTTTTGTACCTAGTTCCGGAAGTTATAATTTCGGTTTTTCATTGTTTCCCGAAATTCCTACATTTGACTCCTGAGGTGATTCCTTACGATTCCGCAATACACCTGATGCACAAATTATTGGATTTTAAGCCGTAATATTTGTTTTTGACGGTAAACAAAAATGTGCTTAGGTATGACCAATTTAAAGTATACTTACATACTTTAACATTTTTGTGCTAAATTTGCTTTACACGTTCCATTCAATGTGTTAACAGTGTGAGAAAAAAGTGTTCTAATTTTTTTATCTTACCCTTTATGAATTATATTTTACAAATAATGCACGTCTAGCGCAAAAATTGTAAAGAACATATATTTAAAAATTGGTTATACTTTAACATTTTTTATATATACTGTAAAACTAATATTACGACTTGAAAACCTAGAACTGATACATCAAGGGTACAGTGGACTTTTAGCAAAGACCATGGCCGATTCCTCTTCCAGTTCCTGTCATTGTGTCAACTGTTTCTAATGACCTACCTGAACGAGACGTAAATCCCATTTATCTTACTTTCCATTAGGCAACACTAAAGACAGTTAGCGCTTTTTTCTCGAGGGAGGAAAACCGGCTAGCAAGGCCATATGCTGGAGGATTATTGCAAGAGAACATCTCATCAAAAGGGGATCGCTTCCGTCAGACGTACGTGGGTGCGACCGCCAGCGTTTAGAAAGGTTTCGAAGCCCGACCTCGAGATGTCTGCGTCCTCGGTCATCCTGGAGGGTCGTGCGTCGCTTCTGAAACAAAGGTAGGCTACCTGAGCGGGTAAGTGTGAACTTCACCCACTCACGCAATAATAACGCAAAAGTACGTGAAAATGCAATATTAAAAACATAATTATTTAAAATATTGCTGACATAACCTAACGTAACCTATCTCTTATTTATTTTGAAGTTTAGGTATTGCAAAATTTTTACATGACTTGGCAAACTTGATATTTTACTCTTCCGTGTTCAGAACCGTTGTTTATTCTGCTTTCGGGATAACATTTCTCAACTCAAGCGACAGTAAATATCGTATAATCATCTGCAAATTTTTATGTAAAATGGTTTTAGATGAAAATTATATTGTTTCAGTAAATTATTCCATTAAATAACTTTGCTTCAGTCGTACAATTATATAAAACCATTGTGTTGTTTGTTTTAAAAAAATTGCCCTAGTTGGTAGGTATGTAATTGTAAAGGAAACTTTTTTTTATCAGGGCTCTTTAAGGTGGTCACATAAATTGACGTAATTTGCGCGTACGAAGGACAGAAATGCGAAAGCTTTAAGGGCCAAGAGAGTCATTATGTAATATTAAAGATGAACGTGTATTGCAAATGCCTATGTATATTTATTATGCGAGTGAATAGATTTTGGTCAGCACTTAACATCAACGTCTTTAGCACTGGTGAAGGGTGACGTTATGTGGGGATATGAGTATGGAGCAGCGCCGGAATGAAGGAGCGGGAAAAACGGGAGATCCCAGGGAAAACCCGCCCACCAGAGACATAGTCCGGCACGATTCCCATGTGCGAAAATACGGGGACCACCCCCGCTGGGAATCAAACCCGGATCGCCTTGATGGGAGGCAAGCGCTTTAGACACTACGTCAAACGCGATCCTCTTAAGTCTGTGCACAAAGTGTTTCAAGCCTAAAATAAATCGTAAAAAAATTTTCTACATTTTCAACCGCCTTAAAAATCTTTATATATATGTTGAGGATCTGAAATGCACCGGGGTAGCTTTGACAATTCAAAATTTTGGTTTTTATGTTATTTAATGACGAAAGTTTCAAGCATTAGCTATAAGGATAAAAGAATTATTTAACATACTCTGCTCAGATTATCTGTTTATTTACCAGAAAACCCAAAAACTAATATGTTAAATTGTCAAAGTAACCTCGAAAATAGTCAAAGTTTACGGTACATGTTGGGTTTTTTTAAATTATCTTCCGAAGCAGACGTCTCTCGAGTATGTTGAGCAGTTTTTTAAGGAACACTTAAAATTAATATTTTTACGACTTTTTTTTTTTTTAATTTTTTACCTATTGATATAAGCTACAGTGATACACTGTACCGGTAACTAATTACATAAAAGCTGTTAATTTAAAAGCCAATTATTATTATATTTTTAGACAAATACTGTTCGTATTTTGTAAAGTATTGGTGATAAATTGTGAACATTTAGTAAACTCTTAATGGTGCACAGAGATTGCTTACTTCAGCCGAAATTAAATGTGTGAGAACACACAGTATTTAAAAAAAATTAAGTGCCAATGGGAGGACGACAACTTTACTACATTTATCCGCCTACATGTCTAGGAAGCGCCGGCGATGCTGAAAGGTGGCTTAGCTTAGACTAAGGTCATTTCTACTACAGGTCAGAAATATCAATAAGTTTGGCACAGGGAAATTTCTGCCGCTTGAGCGCTGGTATTTGTAATGGGAGCAAACTAACCAATCACAGAGCTTTTCTAAATTTTAAGTCACATAAAGTTGATAATTTAAAACGCGAAATATGTTAATTTTCACTTTAAAATTAAGTTAAATTACTTATGTCGTTTCCAAGCCTATTTTAATTTAATTTACTACAGTTTCGTATTTTTCTGGTCCCATAGCGATAGCAGCGAAGCTAGCGGCAGAAATATTCCATATGCCAAACTCTCCTATAAGAAAACACATTTTCTTTATAACATGTATTAGAATTAACCTTAGCTTAGACGAACAGAGTTTGAATAATTCTTCTAAGGGTGTTGGAATATAAAATTAGTCAAATTAAATTAACAGTAATTTCAATTATTTTCAATGCGTAGTTACATTTTACAAATGTTTATGGGAATAGAAATTCAGTTATTTATCGTAACAAATTAACAGAAATCTGGTGCCAGGTACCAAGGGACAGAATCTGGTACAAATACCATGATTATGGTACGCCTGGCTGCACTGGGAAGGGGGATAGAAGGAATGCACGCCTGCGCAAAACTGTATCCGCTGTAGTAAAAGCCTTACTGTGGGCGGTAATTCGGTGAACTGGTTCACAGGACCACACAGCCTGCCACGATGTGAACGGCTCTGTCGTTCCAGCGACCTCGACTCTCTGCCCTCGCGGGTCGCCGGCGGGTTAGACCGAGCCCAGCTCCAATATCTCTCTCTCTCTCTCTCTCTCTCTCTCTCTCTCTCTCTCTCTCTCTCTCTCTCTCTCTCTCTCTACTGCGTGTGTGAGCTCACCACCTCCGACGCCGCGTGAAAGTGCTCGCGAATCGTGAGTAGGGTCCGAGCTGACGCCTGACCTCGCCACTCCCCCTTAGCCACTCTCATAAACAACTCTCTTCTACATAACTGTCGCAACTTGCTGTGTAAGGAGTGTCTAGCACTCACTGACTGGCACAGAATATTTAGGATTGCAGACAGATAGCCGGTAGGACGATAAACCAAATACTGTACAAGGACAACACAAGGTAGTCATAAGAAAAACACGAGCCGTGATACTCAATTCCAGTTCACGCCGATATGAGCGCTGTTCCTTCTGCAGTAGCACATTGCTTTTTGGGCGATATAGGTTTTATGTACTGATATCACGGCCGTAGAAGAACAGGTCTGGACACTCGCCTGGAAACTTGACCCCCTTGTTGTTTGGCTGTAGTTCACCAAGTTACCGAGAATATTGTGTTTTATTGGAGCTTCAGTTAGGGCGGTCGGTCTCAAACTCCTCCAACTTCCTTCCCACTAAGATAAACAATTGATAAAAACGTATTTTTTTATCAATTTATTAAATACTTCCTTCGCTCACAAATTTAAGAAAATGCTCCAGCAATCTTAACTTACTTTATAAATATAACAATGGAAAAAAGTGGGCGGAGTTCGAGTCCGACCACCCTAACTGAAGCGCCAATAAAACACAACATTCTCGGTAACTTGACGAACTACAGCCAAACAACAAGGGGGTCAAGCAAAATACATTGTTAGATAGGCGAGTGTCCAGACCTGTTCTTCTACGACCGTGATTCATATTTATAAATCGAAACGTAATCGTGATTTTAGAATGTAGACATGCTCTCTTAGTTATTACTTTTCATAAGTAAAAATTTTAAACACCCAACACATTCTTATATTATTAGCTGAACAGAAACTGTAAATGTATAACCACACCATAGAAAACAGAGACATAAAAATGTGAATTTTGCTATAGTGTTTCCAGTTCTCGCCGTTTGTAACACGTCTCGCGCTTTAAACAATGCTAAAAAGCTGTAGTTTCCCATATTGTCATTTTAAAATATTTGGATAAGCTCAGTCACTCACACCAGCAAGATGGCTTCGCTGACCAGCAACATGACGGAAAATTCCACAGCCAATTAGTATTAAGGGCGCGGTTCAGCTCAGTTTTCAACGTCTTTTTAGAGTTTATATTTGTACCAGGTATTTTTTTCTTATTTGAGACATAAATTGTGACCAAATCTTCCTCTTCGAAAATGTTTGTATCTCTCATAGTTTTCGCGTAATGAGTCGTAAACGTCAAAATTTGCACTTTAAGGTTTTATGTACGCCACTTAAACCAACTGACATACCAAACCGAAAAAATTAATAGAGTATAACAATGTTGTAGTCTATGATTTGACACGTATAAAAAAAACTGTTTGTATTAAAACAATTAATTTTTAATTTTTCATTTCAAATTTCAGCATTTTTTATTAAACACAAAAATGTCATATTTTATAAGTGTCATTTTATAGCCTTCAACATTGTTATACACTGTGAATTTTTTCGGTTTGGTAAGTCCGTTGGTTATAGTGGCGTGCATAAAACCGTAAAGTGCAAATTGAGGCGAACCGCGCCCTTAAGTCGCCTGCCCTGCTAGCTAGCAGCCAGGCCAATAGGAAACACTTTAACATGCAGGAGCCAAACAGACACGGGGCTGGTATCAACAGCCTCGGGCAGCCAATAAGCGGCGAAGTTCGTACATATCAAGTGAACCGCCACGTCATTTCACTGAAGTACTAATTAGTCTGTGGCGGTGGTGTCTTCAGCGCAAGCGTATACATCCTTAAACCAACATGCTCTCATACAAGACGAGACAGCGAGAAGTGTTCGTATTTTGTGTGGGGATAGCTTATTAAAAATGCACAGTCGAAAATAATATATTTCTTCTATTCGTCCAAGGTGCGACTACAGTGGGAGTAACTTTGCCCTGTGAATCTACTGTTAAGGCGGCCGCCTGGCTGGCTCTCGAACTGCGTGCAGCGTGTTTGGAACAACGTTTTTTCTCAAGAGACCAGTAAACTTGTGTCTACAATGCTTATCTACGAAACGAACACACATTTCAGACTACTTGTTAATGTGACTTTCAAGACGCCACGCACATTGCAAGCATTATTTATAAGCCCTCGAACTTGGCTGAAAACGGCTTTTTCACGCGGTTGTTTCTCAAGATATATGTAACGGATTTGTTCGAAGTTGAGAACTACAAGTACATTGGTCTTTGCTACAGTGTCGCATTCAAAAAAATTATATGGTCGCCGCTTAAGAGGGCGTGGTACATAATTCAACGTTAAAAGCATTAATCTGTAACTGTAGATTTCTTGAAGCCAGTTTGCGAATATTAAACAATAGCAATCCTAGGCAATAGTTTTAGCCAACGTTTTAAACAAAATTGTTTCCAGTGTTACGAACTTCTGAGGCACAACATCTGACGCCGTAACCTCGTGCATTTAATTGCGGCGCAAGAGATCACGCGTAACGAATTAGTAATTCTGGATAAATATTTACTCATAAAGTTGGCAAATACCATTATCTAGGATTGTCATTGAGTATTTTATTCATATTGGCTTTGAAAATATCGTAGAAATCCATTTATAAAATTCAGCGTTTATTTATCTACACGCACTCTTAAGACTTACGGGGGCTGGTAGTAAACTTGAAGATAGCTCTCCGTGCCACGTGTTCGAGTAGACTAAGAGGCATGGCTAAGGGCCGGGGGCGCGGTTCATCACAGTGACGTGTCTAGAGGAAGTCGCAGTGGTGGGGGTGCGAGCCATCTGCCTTGTCCTTCCCCTCTCTCATTGTAAGCCTATCTCCCTGAGAGGAAGGGTCTTGCTGATATACGCGACGAGGCGGCTCTCGCCGTCCGTGTAGCGACCCGCGATGGCTTAGGCTTTTTGCCTGGCGGCGCGTGGCATGCATTTACTACAACTACCGTTGTTTACTTACAAAGAAAAGTTATTTCTTGAATATTTTATTTCGTTAAAAGAATGTCATGACAATACTAAAAACAATGCATTATCAATGGGGCATTTGTTCTAAAATAAATAATAATAATAATAATAACATTTTAGATGACATGCACTATGATCTAATGTTATAGTGAAATTTACGAATAATCTTTCTATGTATAAAAATTGTAGCGTAAATCAAACTATTCCTATAAATATCAGCGTCTTTAGAAAAATAAAACACACTACGCCAAACATGGACAAATTTTGTGTTGTATTTATGTATTTTGAATAATGTATTGTGAGTCAAAGGGGATAGTCCATTGTAATTTTTTAAAAATATTTTCCAATTA